>JACTOM010000909.1:5243965-5366416 GCA_015832385.1 Elymnias hypermnestra | reverse complement strand
GAAAAAGATGGTAAAAAGTAATAGGTTTAAAACTGCATCAATAGTTTTTGTTCAATCTAGCAATAATATTTCGGTAGGGGCCATCGAAACCTAAAGTCTAAGGTGGGCCAATAGATGTGTCCAGAAGAGTATAATTACGTTTAGGGTTCTTCAAACTGTGCCACTAATTTATTTATTAAAGGTTCACCAACAAACTACGTAAATTTCAATATGGAACAAAATATATATGCTAGGACTTAATTTATGTGTAATTGTAGCAATTTACTTAAAGCTAAACACCACATGCATGAAGTTAATAGAAATATCACATGACTAACGTACATTATAATATCTTCTGAAGCATTTAACTTTTTTAAACACTACGACTTTTTTAAACACTACATTTTTACGAAGTGTAAATCTATATTACTACTACAGCTACTTTATAACTTTAGAAATTCTAGCATAAGGAGAATTAGCGCCGAGGAAGGTTTAACGAAATGGGGGACAAAGTGGCGTGATTGGTGTGCGAGGAATTCTACTTGGTACGCTAAAATCTTCTTAAGAATCCAGAATGTATTATTTCCTTGTTTAATATCTCTTGACAAAAATGACGCAGAATTTTATCGGTTGAGTTAAAAGTGTTGTTTAATTTCGAAAGGGCTTCCCTGTAAAATTAGCCTATGTTGAATTTTGTCCCAATTCTTCCAAAGCAACAGTATAAAATCAAGGCTTCTTCCTAGTTCATGTATAATAAACAGTAGTTTGAATATTAATCTTCCAAGCAATTCAGAATGTCTATATTTTCTATTGTCAAAAATTCCAATCAGTAAGTGTTCAACACCGAACTGTCTGTTGCGGGTTCTTTACACCAACGAAGAGCAGATGACGCTATTGTAGATGTGATATGCAAATGTTGTAAGAAAAGATTTTGACGTCTTTCAAGATTTCGTTTTTGTTAGATTTTTAGATAAAAGCAAACTAGAATGTGAATAGCGCAATAAAGAACAATCAGTGCAACTCAATAGTTTTATTATATCAACATACAAATATAACATCATACAGTCCGCAAAGCTAGATTGAGATCTAGATATAGTAAAACCGCTATCGAAGTTCTACATTGGTCCTTCGAGCCGGATAGCCTACTAGGACATTTCTAGATCAGTCAGTGTGAGACCACACCACCGTATACGCAGTGGATCGCTGCGACGAGGGTTAAGATCCTATGCCACCACAATACGTCAATTAGTACTTAGAAGATCTCGGTTTTACTTTTATGTTTTACATTTTCATGACGTCCCTGGTGCAATAGTGCGAATATTCTCTTTGCTAACAGAGGTCCTGGGTTCAGGAGGTTTAATCCAGTATTAATAATCAAAATTTCTTAAATCTGTAGATGAATTCCTATATAAAGGAGAAACCTATGTTTTAGGTCGGAAAGGTATCGATCTCCACTTTGGTGCTGCAGGTGTCCATGGGCGGCAATTACTTAACATCAGTTGACCCGCTAGCACAAGCTATTAAAAAAGTTAACATTCTCTAAGCCTTGTTTATATTTATATAAATCTATGACTTCAGATTTCCGAGACTTAGAGGGAGAGAAAAACGAAGATATGTTAGGAATCTAATGAATTTAATTGGCATTAAAATGTTAAAATTAATACAAATTCATTTAATCAAATCTCAAATGACGAATTGTAAATAAAAATGCCATGTGTTTTTATCAATGTTAGAAATTATTCATTAAATTTTGTTTCTAAATTTAAAATTTAGAAATGAAATATTTTTCATTTATATTTTATGAAAAATAGTACATATATTAAATTATTAAATGACGAGTGGCAATTTGAAATGCCACATATTATTTGTAAATATTAAAATTACTTAACATTCAAACGAATTGGCATAAATACGCTGCATATCTTCGTGGCGCTAATCATGCGCTTCATTCGTAAAAATTTTACCCTCGTGCGCCTAAAGAAGTTTCACTTCAAAAATATTAATAAATAAAGGCCTGTATCGATTAAATACATTGGAAAATATTCTATAGTCATTTGCATCATTATGTAACTTACACAGTAAATTGCTTAATGACAATGACAATATATGAGTGCTTGATAACATAATATCAGTTTCAGTTGTTTTAATTTAATTTAGTAGAATACGTTAACATTGTTTAATCATTAACAGTGAAAACTGTAAAAGGCATTACTGTGAGTATTTGTATTATGAATCTAAATATCATTTCTACAGCGTTTAAGATGGAAAGCTCTTATTTTCATTGAGGCGTCTACGAGCTTACGGCCTTCAAGGTGATAGCGGGTCACATTCCGGCGCGATGAGTGAGACGGAGATATATTCTGTCTCTATAACATTGCTATAGAGCCTCTTTGGGTGTTACCATATCAAAAGAGTTTCTACTAAAACTTTAATCATTTATTTATACTATTTATTATAAACCGCAAAATAACATACAAAAGTGCAAGATTTATTAAATATTTAACATAATTGTGAGGTAAAAATGGCTCGATCTCTTCCAGTTGTTCTTAAGGATACTGAAAACAGTTTACAGGTGGTATATATTAAGAATATAATTATAATAAACTCCTTGCATACAATACATATAAATTATGCATATGCTACATAAACATTATATCAATATAAATTAACTTAACCTATAATGGTTACAAATGTTTAAGCGTAGAAATGTTACATTAAATAAGCTAAAATTATAATCACACTCTTATTACATTCAATTTAGTGACAATACTGACCCTATCGTTTCGGGGACCCGATATCACAAAAATTGAGCATTCAATGAAAATAGATTTCATGTATTAAAAACAAAGATAATCATAACTGAACACTGACCTGTTTTTCATTAACTTGAACTATGTAATAAAAAAAGGTGGAGTTATAGGACATA
The DNA here is from genome assembly GCA_015832385.1 of Elymnias hypermnestra. Taxonomy (NCBI): domain Eukaryota; kingdom Metazoa; phylum Arthropoda; class Insecta; order Lepidoptera; family Nymphalidae; genus Elymnias; species Elymnias hypermnestra. The sequence goes on along the minus strand of JACTOM010000909.1, from coordinate 5,363,511 downwards.
ACGCTTTAATATACGTGAAGTTTTTAGCAAACAAACATCCAACGGTGTCATTAGACTACCTTACAAAAAGTTTTCCTTTTTATTGGAATTCCTCCAATGCTCACGACAAACTGTAACTATATAAAAGATTCTATACGTATAATTACAATTGTATAGAATTTCTAAATAAACGCATTTTCCTAAGCTTATATTTGAACGTTAAAGTCAAAAAGTTTTTTAAATTATGTTATGGTAAATTCTATAGACTTTCAGAAGCAAGTGGAAGAAAATACTCTAGTATCACTTATTCTTTTATAATTTGCACATATTCATATAATTTCTGAGATTTTACACAGAGAAATATGTGTATTAATATTATAAAATAAACTCTTAGGAAGAAGATAAAGGGAATATGAAACTAATAATTTAGCGTTAAATCACCTTTAAAGTTATTTAGTCGATTACGTTAAATTACATAAACAGGCGATATATACTATACCAGAGTAGTTTTGTTATAGCTGATTAAACTGGCAGCACTGTAACTCGTCAGTCAGTTGTGCGCTGGCTGCGTATGCGCATGCTAACATGCCTTAAATATTTAATATAATTTTCAATCAGCCTTTAAATCTATAGGCAAAGACACTAACTTAAGTTATTAGTTCATGTGCTAAGTATTTCGAAGTGTACAATCGAGATTAGGATAAAAAAGTGAATTGTAATTAATTGGCGAAGTTGTGTCTATGTAAAGTGGCTTCGATTGGTATTTTTTGTTTATCCGTCCCGAGTGTAACAACCATGTTTAATACCAAGAAATGGGTTTATAATTGGCCTAAATCAAAGGTTTCGATGGTAAGATATACTATTAAATACTCTTCCTTTTCTATATGAGATAATGTCACATCATAATATACATAGTTATCTATATATTTTATAATAAGTTCAATGATTGAATCTTATGTAAGAATGTATATTCACGGCTTTTGATATATATAAGTATGTCTTCATGTCTTTCAAAGACAATGAGTATTTATTAAACATTTTATAATTAAAAATAAAACTAATAGAATACGTAGAAAGTTGTTGTACAGATCTTAAGCTATTACATTCGTTAGAGGCAAACCATCTAATCAAAATATGAAAGGAATGATTTATAAGTAAGATCGTATTTGTGAACACATACATAGGCAGAGTTCCTCCGTCAAAGTTAAAGACATCAACGACACTACTGCATGCATTATTACTATAACATGTTGTTATTATCTTTATACATATATTAAATATGTTTGTATTAGTTACCATTATAAATATAACTCGAAAACGACTGCATATTAATGTTGCCTGGTTTGTTAGATTCCTCTCCGATCAGAATAACAGAATAACTAATAAAATATCGGAGAAATGCACATTAAAACAATAAATCTAGAATGGTATTTAAATATATTCTCGATTCGAAAAGTAAACAAAAATATGTGATACAAATAACAACAAGTGTCAAACAAGACAATCATTCCAGGTTATTAAGTATATTATTATATAGGCAAATAGGACTTTACAGAGTCATCACAAAATATTTAAAACCATTTGCCCGATTGTCTTAAAATTTGGCATACATATTCCTTTCGCAATGTAAACTCTCACTGAGAACGGATTTCTTTATATTTCCTAGAGGTCGAAAATTACGAGGGCAACATCTAGTTCTTAGTACATATGTACCATAGTTATGGGACTTTATTAAAACTCACCGAACGGAAATGGGTCTTCCATTCCAATTTTCTTGTATAATTTTTCATTAAATATATTTTAATATTACTTTCAGATCAATGTTTTTATTTATTGTTAACGTAACTCGTACTAGCAACTTTCAATATAAACGCATAGCATTTTTTTCGTTTAAAATTGTACCCGAAATTTAAAGACAAAAAGAATTAAATGTTCACTTCAGATAATAAGAAGCACCCCAATTTGAGTTCATTTATTGAGTATCAAAGTGCATTTCTAATTGTCAAATACGGTAGCAGTAATTTGACTCAATTATTTTATATTGTATCAAAATAAAAAATATGAGTTAAATTAGATTTTTCTAACACTTTCAAATTTTATTCTCTTTAATGCACTCTTAATTTAGTCTGTTTAAATTACTAGGGCACATATTTTAAGACATAAAAAGTGGTGCCATAAGTATTTTAATTTTATCTACAACTCAATACTAGAATTGGAATACCTTCCTGTGATTTAAAGATTCCTTTCAATATCTAAATTATTTTGTAATAACTGTTAATTAATTTTACGTTCATTTAATCTTCTCAAATACCTTCATCACATCGTTCATCGAAAATATATCAAGCCGTTCAGAAAGGTTTACTTATGACTAGAACCGCAAATATTTAGCAAATAGAAAATATATCTAGTTTAAACAATTTTTCTACACACAGTGAGTATTCCCTCACAAAATGACTTTTCGGATATTATACGTTTAGACACTACACAAAGTGTAATAGATCGTGTATAAAGTTTAGTGTTTATATCTAGCAACAATTTACTATTATATAATCATGAAATATTTGATTCTTTATATATATGCACGATATCCTACATATCAACTTAATTTGTTTCGAATTTTCTTTCACTAATAATAGACTTAGGTAAGAGCTAGTAATCTTCACAAAATGCCCACGAGTATAAGTTATTTTGGGAACGTATATAATTAATATCAGTCTCAACTACAGCATACCGTTGCCGGTACATATATTCGAATATATACATATAGTTTTCGTAATAACTTAATTATTCTACAGTCAAGAAATTGATTAATACCCCGCTGCGTCCATCATCCTACCAGGAAAGCTGTCTTTCCATCCAAATATTCCATTCATATTGTCAATTTTGCCAAAATAAAATTTTAAAAAGCAAATTATTATAACTTTGTGTTACACAACGTTTAATAGCTACAGATATTTTTAAAACATTTTTAAATTTGCATGTCGACGTTTAAGTCGTACCATCTCAGCAAGGTATCAGCTCAGATTATAACTTTATTTTTCTACATCCTTCCGATTTTAATTTTTTTTTTATATTTAAGTGTACGCATACAAAGTTGTGGAGATCAGCCAGTGTATTATAAAAAATAGCTAAGCACTGAATCATATTCAATTGAATGTTAAGACTCGTCTAAGTTTTTTAGCAATAACAGAAGATATTCAAGAATATTATTATTAGATGGCCTAGGAATACACTTTTATATATTATTTGATAAACTATGACCCTGTAAATAATAATAATTAAATGTAAAGGGGAAAATGAACAGCTTCCGATGAAAAGCAGAACGTAACAGTCATAAAAATGAGAAATACAAAATCAGAATATTTTTGAGCACTAATAATATAAAAATTAGGCTGTATCATTACTATAAGTGCTGCAAATGTTTATTATGCAGGCTCCAAGGTTAACCCCGAAGGCATACAAACAGTAGCCAGGTGGTGTACTAATTCGAATTCCATCCATGTGGTAGCCATTATCGACACGAGACCTAACGTGCGGTACTTCGATCGTGAATAATGAATACATAATAATATAAATATTATATTAACATGTGTAATACGAATTTATCGAAAAAACAAAATAATATTATTGAATTAAAATAGTTTTATAAGAAATAAAAGCAGTCAGGACCCAATAGATAGGAACGTGGATTCTCGTTAAGAGTCACGAGTTCGAAACCTGAGCAGGCATCTAGTTCTCTTTGTAAAAACTGTTCGATTAAATTTATCTTTGTGTGAAGTAAAACTTCACGAGAAAATATATATTTTTCAGGAGTAATTCTGATATATATGTAGCCCACAGTGGAAAAACGTTGTGGGTCTATGCTCTAAAATCTCTCCCCCTTTGTCCAAATGAAACTTCTTTAGGCGCATGAAGGTAAAATTTTAACGGTTGAAACACGTTATTAACGTCACGACGATGTGCAGCGTTTTTTATGCTGATTCGTTTGAAGGTTAGGTAGTTATAACAATAACATGTGGCATATACCACCCGTCATTTAATAATTTAACATGCTTTTTTTAAAATTTTAAATATTTTATAAATTCTCTTTTCTAAATTTAATAAATAATTTTTAATATTGACAAAAAACACGTGTTTATTTACATTTCGTCATTTGAGATTTCAAAAAATTATGTGTATAATTTTCGACACTTAATATTTTAATGAAAATTAAATTCATTAAACTCCTAACATATCTTCCTTTTTGTTTCCCTATAAATCTCGGAATACTAAAGTTTTAGATTTGTATAAATATAAAAAGACTTAAAAATTTAACTTTACTTTGCAAAGTAAAGTTTGTGCAAGTTTCACTTCTGACATGTGTACCTTGGACGCACGCACTCCTAACTTTATTTTTATAAATATAATATGGGTATAGGAACTTCATAACTAAACAATGAAATTGTAGACAAAACATATGGTATAACTACGAAAAGGAGTAAAATAAATATAAATCGCTGCATCGGTTGAATAAGTTGGTAAAGCACATAGCGGAATCTAGAATAATTAAGATATTCTTGTGTTAAAAACTCTTCAAATAGGCAAAAATGATGCTGTGACACAACAAAATGGCAATCTTTTTAATTTTCAAACAGCTGGCTTCATTCCATTCCAACCCCATCACGGTTTAATTTCATTCAGTAGAAAAACGACACTCTTAAAAGCCATTTGCCATCGAAATGGAATGGAACTGAAAACACGTCAATTATTTTAAAAATTACTTTAATGTATTTATTTTATTCTACAATTGTAAGTGCTATTTAGGCAACAATATTTTAAACTTTCCATCAATTGCAGGATAATGGCGAATAGTTTAACTAATAGTTGTTAAGTTGTCGCTGACGTATTAATTAGACAATTATTATAAATATTTCGTTCTTATTTTTTTGTAAGGGTTTCATTTTGTTCGTTTTCTTTCTGTTTGTCCTGGTCGTTTCCGAAAGCCAGCGTTGGGATTAAATCCCAACAATCTTTGAGCAGTATTCCCATTTTCGACATCATATTTGTCTGCGACGACTTTTATTATGTTGTAATAGCATATCTATATGATCTTTTTAGCTGTAATTAAGTGTAATGTAGGAAATAAAAGGTTATTTATATATTTAGCGGTCGGGTTAGATTTAATTTATAATCTCCGCTGTTGTATTGAACACGATGCTGTTGTATTGAAACCATATGGCGCTGATTTCGTTTTCAGTAGCACAAAACGTCACATTTTACGAAATGTATTTCAAGACTTAGACACCAACTCTTCTATTAATATGTGTATGTTTAATTGTATCGCTGTGTGTCCAAAGCCGCGAAATGTTCATAATTTTTTTTTTGCCTCAAAACATATTACATTTGCCGGCGAGAACAAAACTGCTTCGGCTTATTTATGCAAATGTGACCAATCAGATGTCCAATTTTAATAATAATCCGTATGTTAAATGATAATTATCTCTACTTTTATTACCGGTACAAGCTAATAGCATTATTTTATTCATAGATTTCGAGTGATAAAACTGTTAGCGGCTCTACATTACCTATTTGAAACATCGTAAAACGATGCTTAGTTATTTATATCTTTATACTAGTTATATAGTAACATATATCGTTATTTCAGAAATGTGATATCTTCAAAATTGATCTTTTAGTGACTTTCATAAAATAATTGTGTAGAAACGACCGATTTTTTTCTGTAAAATTATAATGTCGGAAAAACACTACAGTTTTATTTGTGTATGTAAAAAATAGGATTTCGGACTTATAAAAGTAAAGAGGTGATATTTTCTAAAACTGTAAAATACTTCCCAAATGTCAATATTTCAACAAGCTGTATAAACTTATGTAAGGGGAGTCTGTAAGCGATTTCCGTCTGTACCTTGCATGTACTTATAATAACATTTTTATGTTAAGTTTACGTTTGTTTTCCAAAACAAGATATACAGAATAAATTTAGAATTTCCACGGAACATACATATATAACAGTACTACGGTATAATATTGCATAAACAGTGCATAAGGAATGTAGAACTGAGATAAGCTTAATCGAGTACCTCGCGAAGAACCATTGGAGTCAGGTGAACATGATTTATGTTTAAAAGTGGCTCTCTCATACAAAATGGTATTTTAACAATTTTAATGTACTATTTTTATATTTCTTCTCTTAGTTTACACATATACATCTTGTTTAAATTTTCAATTATTAGTAAAATGGTATTCTGTTCAAGCAGTGGATGTCAAATACATTTCTTTAAACTTCTAGTAGAAGACACTTATATGATGTTAATACAAATTTAAGTAGAAATCTATTTTGTCATGACTTTCAAAATATAAGTGCTCTGTGGGAAAAAGAAAGGTGAATTACTCTGTGTCAGAGGGGTAATGATAAAAAAAACAACTTTTATTGATCATAACTGCTGTATATTTCCATTTACAACAATAATACATATCTCTCGTGGAATTAATACAGTGAGAACCGTCTATAAATAACATTAATTTTTATAATTACTCGTTTGACAAAATTCCCGACAACAGAGTAATTCATCTTCCTTATAACCACAGAGTAGTTGAATTTAGAAAATCATCAACATATCTTATTACACACATAGATACACAGTATATAGAAGAGAACTACAAAATATTGATAAAAGTTCACAAAATTGCTTCTTTATTATATTAAGATTCTCGAGATATATATAAAAACCAGATGTAAACAAGGTTAAAGACTATCAACCTTAAGATATATTTATGATATTATAGAACTCTTTAAGAGGAACAATTCCGTTTATTTTTTTTTATATGTTATATAGCCTATAGCCTTCCACGATTAATGGGATATCCTTCACTAAAATAAATTTTCAATTCGATCTAGTAGTTCCAAAGATTAGTGCGTTTGATCAACTAAGTAGTTTTTTTATCTTTATAAATCTGACCATCAATATTGATCTTATAAAAAAGATCCTGTTTGCATTAATAAGATTTTTTTTAACAAATATAATATAGTATTTATCACGTCTTAGAATAATAACCCACATAAATTCAATGATAACAGATAAAAAACTTACACTGCAATGGAATAAATTGAAAAATAAACTATTTTTGTACTGTAAATAATTATATAAACCTTGTTTTGAAGATGAAGTAGTAACAGTGATCGAAGTATTTAAAACGATTGAGCTATACGAAGGCATCCATTTAAATAGTTTTTAGTATTTCTTTTCCAAATTTTAAACGACAGAGGCTCTGTTTTATATTTCATGTTCGATATTTTATCCAGCTTCGATGTTTCAGTAAAATTTAATACTATCATTCCATGTGTGATGTCCTTAAATAAACTGGCAAATCTTCGTTAATTTACTTTGATAACAAGCGACAATCTCGGGGTATAAATTTTAATCGCCATGACATGTTATGACCAATATACTGAAATGTGGTCTGCGGACTTCTTGTTACTGTTCAAAGTTGTTAATTTATACTCGATAAAGATCGAAGCATATTTATGTCTCATATATTTGATTTTAGCGTTGTAAACCCAGCGAATAACTGATTAAAGAGTAGTACTCGGAGAGACAGACAGACGTATGTCTATCTGTAGACGTCCATCGGACATCACACATATTGCGGATATCTGTTTTAAAGCGGTATTATACTTATTCAACTATTACTATTACTTCCGTCTCTCTCCGTATATATCTTCCTGATAGTCTTGGCTTCGGGGTCCATCTGATATTTTGGGAGTTTCTTGGCTAAATTTGCAGCAAAACATTCTCGCAAGCGAAATTGCACTTCGATACGATGCTGTATAAAGCTAAAAGAAGGAATTACTTCTTACCAAGGTAGCCCGTTTCAATCTTAAATTATATTATCACATGCCAACAGTTGGAATTTCAGATAAAGGTAGATTGCGAGCAATAAAAAAGATATATCTTGTTCATATTTTAAACCAATGATAAAATACTTTTTATTCAAGTACTCAGATTGAATACATTTTTAAACTTGTAATGGATGATGATGTTAAGACGGGTTTTTTTAAACAATTCTCCATTTATACTTATTCAATTTATAATATTATTTGCGAAAAGTTGTATATCATCAATTATTTGGAAGACCTCGTGAAGGTTCATAACTTTCTTTGTATGTAATCAGTCTAATGCCCGATTTCACAAAAATCACAAAATCTGATGGTTTAAGGAACTATGTGATCATAGTTAGGGGGTCCCTTAACTATAGAAACAATACCTTAATGTTCTTAGGAGGCACATAAAGGAGGGTGAGGCTAGTGAAATCATGCTTGAGAAGAGAATGAAATTAATAGGTTGGATTTGACTTTAGTTTTGGTACATTTTTTTACATACAGTTTAAAAGTAATAGAAGATCCTATTGATAAATGATCCTATCGAAAATAGTACAAAATTTATCTAAATCGAAGGTTGCATGAAACATTAGCAATATTGATGGCTGTTAAAATTACATGAAAAATTAAATATTGTGTTCAATAATTATATTTATGCTTAGTCGTAATGAAATTAAAATAAAAGGGTAGTCTATTAAAATAATTTGACTCACTAGATTTATAATAAAAAATGGTTACCCATAGTCGTTAGAATAATTTATTTCGAAATTGATTTTATCGTTAACCTACAACCATTAGACCAGTTTTGGCTGGATATTGATTAGAATCGCCAAATTTACGAAATTCATTTGACAATTTAATCGTAAATTTTGACATAGTGTATCGCTTTAATTACAATTAAATGTTCCCAGCTATTTATTATTGTATAGACGACTATACAATATTGTACTAATATGCGTAGGTATTATATTTTCTTTAATATTTATATCATACGAAATACCTGAAGCAATATTATATGTGCATATATTCAACGGAAATTAACGAACTTTTGATATTTTTAACGTCACCAAGATTATGAATTCACAATTCTGAGTAAAAGGGTATATTTTTCTTTATTTCTTTAGAGGCATTGCAGGCAAGTTTTTACAGAATTACACATAAAATCCATTTATTGAAATAATTATAAATTTATCTTCCAAAACATATCGCGGCGCTTTAGAAGTCTTGGAATTTGGGGTTACAAGATGATCGTTTGCAGAGTGCATTGGAACATTAAGGGATTTCCTTAATAAACATCTATAATTACAAAGCTCTTAAAGGTATATGTATTATAGGTATTCGTTCATTTTTATATGTGAATAACATGTTAAAAAATAATATATAGTTTTTATTTTCACACTTTTGCAACACAATCACAATATTTAAGAACATTAGTTACATGGTAATAACTTTAGAATATACATACTTATTATGTATATTCTAAATTCTTACCATTCCTATAATATATAAAAAAATTAAATCTTAAAAGGTACAATATCTTTAAAACTCTTAATCACAAAAACTTTGTCAATGTGCATGATGTAACAATGAAAGAAGAAAAAGAGTGTTTAAAATTTAATAGATATAGATATATATATATACATATTTATTTTCATTTGTATTACATTAAAAAGAGCCGTATTGTTTTATTTTTATCGCACATACACATTTTTATTACAATTTTTTTTGTTAAATAAATCTAAGGCTACGTTCAGCTATGTAATTAGAATTCTTCTATATAAAAATTCAATCTTCGTGAGATGTTTTTATACAATAAGTGATGGCGCTGACACACTGCTGTTTAAAAATGTTTACAAACATTGCAATTGTTACATTATGTTAGAAATTGTTAGATATTTTGAGTACTCCTACACTGATAGAAAGTTATACAAATATCAATAACACAATTTTATTATGAATTTTTGACTAAAATTACCCAACTTGAAAACGTTTTTTAACATTGTGATCAAATGTTTGTTAGAAAATGTTTACTAATGTTTATAAATATTTATAAACAACAGAACGACAGTACCATAAGCATCATGAAGGTTTTTGAAAATTCATATAAAATATGTAACAAATTGACAAAAGTTAACTTTTCATTTTGGGGCTAAAATAATTAAATTTAAATCGACATGTTGTTAATATTCAAGGTTTGTACAATATTAGGGGAATATTTTGTACAGACAACATCGATCAGCCAAAGCCAGTATTTACGAATTCTTTAAAAAATAAATTTACCCTTTTGTTTTAATAAAAATGAGCAATAAAACAACAATATTTATTATATCAGAATCACTCTTTGATGCCTCCAGAGATGCCTTATTATTTCGTATGATGATTATGGCCTTGCTTTCGCAACTGCAAAGGTGAAGCGCGTACAACCTTTCAACTAAAACGCATTTAGGGTCAAATTATTCAATGCAGGTGTGGTCATGACGAAGATAATTTGAGACAATATTAATGATTTGTACCCTTGCAAAATAATTTGTTATAGCTAAGAGAAGCAAATATTAACTATATTTAAAACACACAGCACAGAAAAAGGTTCAACGTTAAAACAATTTTAGCTTTAAATTTTATATAAGTACAACGTGTATAGTGAGATAACCTTCGTTTATAGTGAATCACAAAATTATTAGAGCTATCAACTGAACACTTTCTTATCTGCGACAAAGGAAGATTGTTTAGATACGTACTTCTAACAATGTTCCTCAGTCTTTGGAATATGATAATGAGGTTACAAAGTTTACGTTGATCATCTATAAATGAATTGTTAAACCACCACCTAATAAAAAATTACATGTTTACAATTACAGCTATTATATATATATATATATATATATATATATATATATACTCTACATTTGTAAAACGAGGAATATATGGAGGAGTAAAAAGAAATAGACTATGGCGCAGAGAGAAAATCATACATGGAGTGAGATAGTTTGGAACTTACAAATGCTAAAAAACTGTCTCATTGGTCTAGTGGTTAGCATGTTCGAATACAGACATAAGGTCCTGGGTTCGAGTCCCCGGTCGGGCCATTTTGAAATCGATATTGAGTTTTCTATTAACTGCTTTCTCAATATTTGCCCGAAGTTAGAAAGTTGGCGGTGTGATCCACCTCTGTGCCTCGAAGAGTACGTTAAGCCATCGGTCCTGCGCCTGATTTCTCTCTGATCGTGTCGGATTCCCGTTACATCGGACCATGAGAGTGAAAGAAGAGAGTGCACTTGTGTACCATGCCTGCCAATCCGCAGTGGAGCAGCGTGGTGGGTCTATGCTCTAAAAACTCTCTCGTATTTGTGAGGAGACCTGTGTCCAGCAGTGGGACGTTAATGGGCTGCTACGTACTTACTTCAAATGCTAAAAGAGGCAACACACTTTATTAAAAGCAATTCAGGCGAAATGAGTAAGAAAGAAATTTTATTTGACTTGAACGTTTTTCAATTAGTTTACTAGTATTTTCATATGCATGTGTATATAATAATATCATTATATTATTTATATATGACTGACATAGATTTTTCTTTACAGGAATTGTTTTGAAGAATGTAGGCGTTGAAAATGTCGCAGCGCGATTTCTCGGAGGTTTGTATACAATTTTTGAATTGATGATAGTTTAACATTTGACTATGATCTCACCTGATGGTAAATGATGATACAGTCGAAGATAGAAGCGCGCTGATAAGGGGCAATTTACCACTTATGGTTTCTATCGGAATTTCTTTACTTAGCGTCTTTGCTAATTGGGTGATAACTAATCACGGCTAAAGCTTCCCACCAGTCCCTTAGAACAACTAAGTACAATCTTCTCAATTTTCCCTGTCTATTAAAGTGAGTAATCGCTCCACTGCACTGAGACCATTTTATAACTTGTATAAAAATAATCTGCAAAGAGGATGAGTGTTGATCTTTAAATAACAATAATAAGCTAAATCTGTCATATACGAGCATAATTCATGGGGTAGTTCACAAATCTTTTTTACATACATACACCTACATAGCATCACGCCTCATTCCCATAGGGTTAGGCAGAGACAACATCCTTCCAATTGCCACGATCCTTGCATATCACCTTGGCTTCTTTCATTCTCTTGTAAATCTTTTTTCTGTATTTAAAATAACCAAAATCATTTTTAGTTGAATCAAGTGACCGTATACTAGTAATATAAATATTGTCGATAATATTTGTTATTTGACTGAACTTTCACTAGGAGATAGCCAACGTTATAACGAATATCATAAACTACTTTTTATAGCAGATCTATTCATTGTTTTTTTAATGTCTACTAATAACGAATTATCGGGTTTTTACTCTATGAACAACGCAACAATTTATTCAAAAGTTCTAACCCACGCTTGCTTTTAATCATAACTTCCCTGAGCCCATCTGAAAACTAGACATGTTATAAAATTTGCTTTAAATTATTTCCAACTTTATCTTGAATGAAATAAGGTTAATTATCCTTTGTCTTGATGACCTGCAATGACGTGGCAAGTTGCACTAAGTTGGGGTCTGATACAAATTCATATAATTTCAAATTCAAATGCGGCTAAGGTGCAGATGTGAGGAAGAACGTAGGCGTGATAATAAATGTTGGTCTTTTCGCTCGTATAACTGAGTCAAAGTTATTTTAAAACACAACACAAGTTTTATACAATAACACTTAGAGAGAGGGTTTCTAGAGCATATATCCAACACGCTGCTTCAATGCAGGGAGTCTAAACTTATCAAAGAATTGTAGCCGAGATATTCAAGTTTCCTCAGGAGATTCCATTAATTACTAGCTAGCTTATTTACTTGCTGTGCTTGCTAGTGTCCAATATCTCCTTAATCAAACCCCACTGAACACCAAAAAGTAATCTCAAACTCAAAATTCTCTATGAATTGTGCTTGAATTCTTCCAAAACAGCGGAATGGTTTTTGATTCAGTACTATTGAAGTAAGGACAATTACTTTAACTTGTATATAAAACTATTGTTATTATTAAGTTACACGTCAAGAGATTTCGTTAAGATGAACAGCAAGCTAACACTGTATAATAAATTTAATTAAAAATTAAACAATAAAGTATACAGTTAAGATAGACACCGTCTATTTAAAACCACTGGAAGCAATTACCTGCGCGAAACGATAATTACGGGACAAATAACTGTAAATTTATTGCGAATGTAAATCTTTAGACAGGTAAAAATATTTTACCCATAACTTACTTTTTCCGTATTTATAATAGTATTTAACAATAGCATCTAGCACAATGCACCACATCATAAAAGACATTGGTGTATCTATTGATTATGCATATATTATCAAACCTAAGACTTTAAAATTAAAACTTTATTTGTAGAATGAATAGCTGATACCCGCGACTTGGTCTATTTACAAATTCTATGGATATTTTTTTTAGGGTATCTACTTATAGACCTATTAACTATGACACAAACTTTCTTTCTGGTTAAATCTGTAATAGGTTAGCTAACTAAAGATAATGTTTACATATATAAATGTTTACGTACTCAGTTCGATCAGTATTTTAATAAAATTAAATTTGTATAACCTTAACACTTAATGCACGTAACAATCTCTATTTCTGATTGAAAGTGTCTGAATTAAAGTAGAAGATTCAGTCAGTTATATTCATTTTTAAAGTTTAGGTATACAAGAACTCGTCATTTCTACAATAAACATACATAGCATCACGCCTCATTCCCATAAGGGTAGGAAGAGATAACGTGCTTCCACCTGCCACGATCCTTGCATATCTCCTTCGCTGCTTTCATTCTCCTTAAACCTTTCATACAAGTTCGTCGGTTTAGAGTACTCTTGACTTGGCCCTTATTTAAAATGTCCTGGATTTGGTCCCGGAACGTTCGCCTTGGTCTTCCCCTTCCAACTCTCGCATTCACTCTTGACTCATAAATCCTTTTTGTCAGTCTCCTTTCATTAATTCTCTCTATATGCCCAAACCATCTAAGCATAGCTTTCTCAATTTTAGTCATTACGTCTTCTTTTATACCACAACGTTCTCTCATCATACTATTTTTTACTCTGTCACTCAGTTTTAATCCAGTCATACTTCTCAACGCTCTGATCTCTACCGCATTTATTTTACTTATGTGATTCTTCTGCCATACCCAACTTTCACTACAATACATAAATGTTGGCATCAACAATATAATAGATAAAATATGTTTAAACAAAGCATATAAAAATATACAACGTAAAAGAAATTTCTTATAACAGTTTAGGAAGACACGAGAAATAATTGATTCTCAAACAATTCAACGTATATTTCACCTATTATAACTTTACACTTTCGTAAGAAAATATATCCTATATTGAAAGGTCCAGCTTTTCTCTCCATTTTCAATTCCCCGTTACAAAATTTTATTATCTTAACCAAATTTATAATAACCTTCTCTATAAATACATCTCAATATTTTTAAAAATTAAAAGTGCGTGCGCACAAAGTTCACACTCCAGACGCTTCTGGAGTATGAACGCCTTTGTCAAACTAATTTTTAAGTCTTGTTTATATTTATATAAATCTAAAACTTTAGATTTCGGAGACTTAGAGGGAGGGAATAAGGAAGATATGTTAGGAATTTAATGAAATGAATTGTCATTAATGTCGAAAATTAATACAAATATTTTATAGAAATCTCAAATGACGATTTGTAAATAAAAATGCCACGTGTATTTTGTCAATATTAGAAATTGATAATAAAATTTTGTTTTTAAATTTAAAATGTAGAAAAGAGAATTTCTGAAATATTTTATTAATTTATTAAATGTCGAGTGGCAAATTAAAATGCCATATGTTATTTGTAAATATTAAAACTATAATAATAATAATAATCTAACCTTCAAACTATTTAGCATAAAAAACGCTGCACATCTTCGTGACGCTAATGACGCATTACATCCGTAAAAATTTTACTAAAGAAGTTTCACTTCAAAAACATTATGTGATTTTATGAAAATAAAATGCAAGTGAAACAACTGATGCGAGCTGCCATATTGGCCTTGGCTACGCTGCCGATTGCCTTTCACTTTATCCCTTCTCCGATGCTGTAATACGACATGCATTAGATAGGCGAAAAACGTTGTGAGGGTAGAAAAAATGTTCAACTTAATAATACTTTCCAATCACTTGCACAATGCTTTTAGTAATTTCAACTACTTTTATTATATCTTCTGACAGAACATTAATATTAGGTACGTTGTTTTATGCGCTACTGTCTACTTTCCTGTTAGAGCTTTGAGTAGCAATTGTTGCAAGGCGCACAATACGTCGTATTTCAACAGATGACGAGGCATACAGCGAAAAATTTACATATTTATCGGTTTTATATTTTATTACTTATTATAAATGTAAGAGAAAATAACAATTAAGAAACACAAGTAATAAAATACCTTATATGATATTAGGTTTAGTTTCAGTTTTCTTTTGGAGAGCATTTATTAATAATTCTATTACAGCACAGCTTATAAATTTTAATATTTAAAAACGAATGGCGACAGGTTTGATTACTAATAATGAGAAAAACCGTTTCTTCCTAATACCCAGGTATTTTTCGCGTTTCCATTTGTGTAGTGCCCCATACCATGGGAATACGGTAAAATCAGTCTCACTAAACGATATTTATATTGCGAAACGAGTCCCTTGCAAATAAATCCCGAATAGTTTTCTCTCATCATAATTACAATTTACATTTCTAATTTAGTCTATATTTTATCGATTGCAGCAATTCATTCACTAACATACTTTTTTATTTTCTAATTCAGGGCTTCTTAAACTTTGTCATTCACGACCCCATTTATTATTACGAGTTTCTTGACGACCCCAAACAAATATAAAAGAATAATTTTATTTTTTGATGATTTATTAATTAGGTAAAAATATACATATACATATACTTATGAAGATATACAGTTTTAGAATTCGTTTTGAAACATACAAAAATAAAATTTAAAATGTTATAAAATAGTATACATAAATATTTGACATTAAAATATGTTGCGACCCTTAGTTTAAGAAGCCCTGTTCTAAGTAGTCCTTCAGATTTTTGAATGATTTCTCAATTAGTTTACTTTTAACAAAAGATTTAAATTTTAATTTAGTGACATCTTTGTCACTTCTGGGAGTTTATTATAGAAACGTATACAATTACCCTTGAATGACTTGTCAATTTTATGCAACCTGCTAGAATTTACAGCAAATTAATTTCTTAAGTTATATGAGGTGCATTCACTTTTTTTCGTAAAAGAGTCAATATTTTTATGGAAGTGCAACAAGTTTTCCAATATATAACGCCGTGAAGTGTCATTATTTTCCTTTCTCGGAATTGAGTTTTATAGATATCGGGGTGAGCGAGTGAATTTAGTGGCTTTTTATTCCGATTAACGCTTTCCCAATGTAACAGCTTTGGGGAACATTAGTTAGATATTTTCAAAGTCAATGATATAAATATTTTTTGTAATTTATTTGTATAAATAGATAATCGATTTATCGAACTGTAGCGCTAACCAACTTAGTGCTATTGGCTCGAATGAAAATAATTTCATCAGTTATTAACTCGGGCGATAGACTTACAATAGCATATTTTTTAAAGACAAAAAGAAACTTTATAATAAGTTCACATGTTATTAGATTGTAGGGTAGCTAATCGTTAGCCGACACAATTGTAATAGGCTATTTATAATAATAAAGTGTTGGGAAAATATAAAAGTAGAGAGTCAATTGTTTTGTGTTCAATAGATAAGACGTCAATTTTTTTTTTTTTATATTGCTGACAGGTTAGCTCTTGATTGTGATCAGACCTGATGGTAAGTGATGATACAGTCTAGGATGGAAGCGTGCTAATCTGGCAAGAGGTATTAATTTACCTATATATGGTTTCTACACCGCATCGTACCGGAACATAAATCTCTTGGCTTGGCAGCAAGTTTTTGCTAGTAGAGTGGTACCTAGCCACGGCCTAAGCCTCCCACCAGGCCAGACTCAGACAAATTAGAATTAGAATTGCGCTACCGGGGATCGAACTAGGGTCCTCTGCTAGCAAAGCGAGTACTCGCACTACTGCGCCGGTGAGGCTGTCAAATTTGACTTTGTTTTTATCTATGAATATAGAATTCGAATTAGTGTAATTAATAAATAAAATTATTATACCTAATATTTATTCTATTATTCGAATCTTATTCTTATTATCTTGTTATTATATAAACAGTTTTATTGGTACACCGACATGGGAACAGACAAACCCTTGGCGAGTGCCTTTTCGATTTATTTATCAACATTTATATTTGAGTACATACAACAATATGTTAATTAATTATATGCAGCATCCTTACTGTCGACTGCAGATAGTAATGCCAAACGCCATAAGGTTAAATTAAAAAAGTTTATATTATCAAAAGCACTAAGAAGGTTACATTTGAAAAGTTATTATGGTGGTTAAGGTTACTTAAAATTTCTGATTTTTCAAGCAATTCTTCAGTAAGAATCTTCCCCTGGCTATAAAAAGCACAGCAACAAAAAAAATGTAACTAAGAAATAGGAACTCATTTTGATATATGCGAGAAAAGGAGATTGTGGTTTCTCTTTGCAATACAGAACATTTATACTATTTTTATAATTCTTTTTGAATGAAATATCACATACATTAGCGCGATAAATAGATTTCTTATAAATGTATCATTTTGACTTATATAATGCATCGATTACATTAATTTGTTATTCAATGAGGGTTCGCTTTTATTTTAAACTAACTTCTACTTTAGGTAATACCCACGGAGTTCACAGTTTATATTGCAACAGAAGTCACTTCGCTAAATTTCGTGTCAATCTCGAATAGTTTTTTTAATCTCCCAGTAAATGAGTGACTATAGTGGTCTAAAACCATCTTCGCATTATTGCCTTTCTAATGAAACCGGTTTGGAGCACATCGGCGGAATGGCTTTAAAGTCTGTAATGGACATAGGTAGAAACATTTTTTCTGTTTTACTCTTTTATATATAGAGCTAATAAGTTGAAACATATAAATATTTGACTGCCGCGCTTTACCTTCATCGCTTGCAGTGGTCTTGGGTTCAATACCCGATAGGGCAAATATCGAATGTTGTAATTTGTTTGGATGTGGATTATTGGGTGGCTTTCACTGTAGCCAGTTACCACCTGGTTAGGAAAGACTTGATGCCAAGCGAAATATTTGCTTGGAACAAGAGTGCGTAGAAACTGTTAGAGGTAAATTACCACGCTTCCGTCTTAGACTGTATCATCACATATCATCAGATGATTATTTCATCTGATCATCATTCAAGCCATAAACTACCAGTAATAAATTAAAATGTATGATTTATTACTGTACAGTTATTACTCTACAAACGTAAACAAACCGAAACTAAGCTTTCCGATTAAAGCTCAAGTGTTTTTGTTTCTTAATCGTTATTATCTCTTATACTGTATTAAGAAAACTTTAACTTATTTAAAAAAAAAATTCAAAGATACCACCATTCACACAGATATTTTTTTATAAAACCTAATAACAACTAATTTCAGTACCATTAATAGATCAAAGATATTATTGGTTTTACTTTTCGATATCATAACGAATCACCTAACAATTTGCCACTAAATACAGCGGCTTTCTTTGTCATTTCCTCACAAAGTAAAATATACTAACTCAATCAATACTAAGTCAATGCTCTCATTCTTAAATACCCCAGAAAATATTACTATAAAAAACAGTAATATTACGGAACCACAAAAGGATTCCGATCGTCCCTGAATGAGCTTTTTAATTAGCATACATTGACGTGAATGTTCATTATAATTAATTAGTTATACCAAAACGATAGCAGACAGTGGTTTTCGGAGATAAAAAACCTTTAAAGTCATACATTTGAATTCAATTAATTTTATAACTATTCTGGATTCGGTAACATTATTTATATCTTGTACTGTGGTTTTAGTTACGATTATTCTAGTCAATAATTCATCTTTTAGTGAATAGGTTTTAATTGTTAATATATGTAGTACTTGAAAAAATAAAAAACGTAGTTGGTTATCATAAAATATAATATTTTTTATTCTGAAAATGTAGAAAGCATAACAGAATTATGATTATTTTAAAGACGCACACTGAATACGATGTATGCAAATAATCTCTAATACAGAGCTCATAAAAAATATACAATAATTATATGATTTCATTATATTTTCTTTATAGAATTTTTTGTTTGGGAAGCATTGGCTCTTACGATTTTTTTATTGCTGACAGGTTAAGTTTTGTTTATAATTACACCAGTTGGTGAGTGATAATTCAATCTCATATAAACAGGGCGCTGATCTAGTAAGAGATAATTTACTTGGTATGAATGATTTCTACAAAGCATCGTAGTTGAACGAAAACTTATTGCGTAGTGGCAGTTATTTTCTGGTAGATAAGTAACCATGCCCGTAACCTCCCACCAGTCCAGACCCACACAAATTGGAAAATACAATTAAACAACTTTACTCTACGCGAGCGAAGAAACTAAGCGAAAAAACGCTTTTAGAGAAGCGAATGCGAAATTATTATATAATACTCATAAGAAACAAGAAAATTACTTATATAACAATTTTTAGTTTACGTTTCCCAATCTAAAAACCTATTTTATAGCTTAAACGGTAATATAAGAATATAAAATCGGGCATGATACCTTTGCGGTGATTGTGGTCGTCTGGGTGGGATGGCCCGACATAAAGATTCAGTTTCCGCCTGATTTCGCACACTGGTTTTAACAATAACGCGTCAGGTAAAAATATGATAAATGCTTGGCCACTTAAACGATACGTAATGAGTCCATAATAATAGTGTGGAATCAAAACATTCCTACAATCATCGCACATAAATATATTTTAAGTATTTCGTACATCTCCACGTGAGCCTATGCTTTAAGGTAAGTAACCTATTAACGCTATCCACTTTTAGGCACAGGATATTACTATTAATTTACTTATTAATAACATCCACTAAACATAATTTTTGGGCACAAGACCCTTCACTTACAGGAGAAAGGGTTTTAGAGCAACGACCCACCACGGTGCTCCACTGTATTATTGTTGATTTATTAATTAAACACAGTAAATATTTCTATAGGTGCCCCAAATCTTGCATGTACAGTTTTTAAACCTCAACAAGTTCCTGAAGTCAATACTTCCTTACTACTGAATGAAACTAAGCCGTCATGCTCAGCTACGTAACGCTCGTTCGAGTAAAGTCCGCTTTCATCAACTAAGTGAGCGAGAAATGTATAGTCAGTGTCAAAGTCCTGAGAAAGTTAAACCAAAATTTATCAGAGTCATTTATACACAATTATAACTATATATAGTCTGGTCTTAAGCACCTAACGAGTTACATATTACAAAATTCTTGCCTTTTTTAAAGCTTTCTTGTGTCTATTAAGCGAATTATGCGATATAAAATATTATCACGGATAATCTACCTAGATTGTTATTACAAACTTTATCATCCAAAAATTTACGACCGCCGTGTTTGAAAACCGAGCGGAATAATGTAATTTTCGGTGTTTAAAAATTTTTGTTTGTTTTTTCATACAACGCGTAATCGCTTGACCGTTAAATTGTGAGCCCTCGCGGACCATACAGTTCGAAGAGTGTAAAGAATGTTAAAGGTGTGTTTCAACCACGCATAGCACGACTGTCGCTTTCATCTATCTTTCTATATATTTAAACACAGATCCACTTATCACATGATCTCCTAAACTTTATAACCCATTGACTGCAGTACTGACGATCGCCAGAAAGAATATCATGTTATCTTGTGTACATGAGTACTGCAGGGACATAAAACACTAACCTAAGCAAACGAAGCATGTACCAGCTCGTCTCTACTTATATTCATATAAGTAGAGAGTCATCGGTCCACCTTGTGGGGGGTCTACCTACACTGCGCCGCCCGGTGCGGGGTCGCCACTCCAGCACCTTCGGGCCCCAACGTCCATCGGTCCGTCGGACTATGTGGCCCGCCCATTGCCACTTCAGGTTCGCGATTCGTAAGGCTATGTCGGTGACTTTAGTTCTGCTACGGATCTCCTCATTTCTGATTTGATCACGTAGAGAAACTCCAAGCATAGCCCTTTCCATCGCACGCTGAGTGACTCTGAACTTTCGTATAAGGCCCATAGTCAGCGACCACGTTTCGGAGCCGTAGGTCATCACTGGCAACACGCACTGTTCGAAGAGCTTTGTCTTCAGGCACTGAGGGATATTGGACGAAAAGAGATGCCGTAATTTCCCGAACGCTGCCCAACCGAGTTGGATTCAGCGGCTAACCTCTTTGTCGAAATTGGACCTACCTAGCTGGACTATGTGTCCCAGGTACGAGTATGTGTGTTCGTCAACAATTTCGAGAGCTGAGTTCTCAGCGATGACTGGGTGGAGCGGAACATGGATATTGGACATAACTTTCGTCTTATCCATGTTCATTTTTAGGCCCATCTGTCGAGAAGCTCTGCGGAGGTCATCGACCATTGCATAATACATAATAATAATACTACACTATACTTCTAAAGATATATTTTTAGACTTTAAAACCATCCGATGATTAAACGATGAACCCAAAACCGAATTAATTTGAAAGGCAATATATATAAGCCATATAACACGATGATAGTTTTAGGCCTCACTAAACTTACTCAGTTTTTATTGCTGATAAATTTGTCAGCTATAAAAGCGCTAACCAGCGCTTGACTGTAATCTCTCCTGATAATAAACTTTAAGATAGAAGCACGCTAAACTGGTAAGATATAATTAATTTACTTCTTATAGTTTCTAGACAAATTTTACACAAAAACTGATAGGGTGATGACTAGGTATAGCCGCAGTTTCAACCATCGCACAATGAGGCCGTGAAAGTAACTCCTTTCGCAAAGTAGACGGTCAGTAAATGTGTGTGTCTTTGAGGTGCTTAAGGTACACACAGATACCCACACGCACAGATACAACACCAGGCGAAAGTTCCTACGGACAGCCTAGTGCCAGCTTATATGTGCAGAGAAGGGCCACCAGAAAGATTTCAATAGGTATAATCCTACATCATCTGGCCTTTACCCTTAAGAGGATCGGTATCTTAAGACAATTTCCCCCCCTTCCCCTCTCCAATAGAGAAAAATGAAAAGACTGTCATTAAGCACGGATTTGCCCATATTCGCACAGGATCGGGAATTAGTAAGCTATACGCGTTACTGCGTCTGCATCTAAACATACCTTAACGCTCAGAAGATACGTAATGCTGGCCAGGTATAAAATACATGTCTGCCACGCCTACACTGGTTGGTTCGTAAAGGCTTAAAAATAAAAGAAAACTTAATCCGCGATAATGTTCTCTGTAATAATAGCCTTAATATAATTAAATGGAAGAAACAAATTTCTTCCGATTGCAGTAATTAACTTTGAAAATTAGTGCGAAAAAGTTCTAACAAGTTTTAAGTTGCAGATGGGCTGTTATAGTTGTGTTTGGTAAAAACAATTTAATTTTTACTTTTTAATTAAAATGATTATACAATACTAGCTGACTACAGTAACTTCTTCTGTATCACATGGGAGAGACAGAATAAGGTATTCCTATAAAATATAGGGTATAATGCATCTACCTTAAAAAATATACATATACTATTCGATTCAAATCAGTAATTCCCGATATTGTAATATTAGTATATTATGGACAGGGTCTAGTGGGAGGCTTCCGCTGTGGCTAATTGCCATCTTACTAGCAAAGACGTGCTGCTAAAGGAAGGAATTTATATTCTGGTACATACGATGCCTCTGCCTCATTGGTCTAGTTGATTAGCATGTTCGACTACAGACTTGAGGTCCTGGGTTCGAGTCCCGGGTCGGGCCAATTCAAAATCGATATTAAGATTTTCTCAATGTTTGTCCGAAGTTGGGAAGTTGGCGGTGTGATCCACCCCCGTGCCTCGGAGAGCACGTTAAGCCGCCGGTCCTGCGCCTGACCTCTCTCGGATCGTGTCGGATTCCCGTCACATCGGACTATGAGAGTGAAGGAATAGAGAGTGCACTTGTGTACTATGCCTGCCAATCCGCTATGGAGCAGCGTGGTGGGTCTATGCTCTAAAAACCCTCGCTTTTCGAAGTGAGGAGGCCTGTGCCCAGCAGTAGGACGTTAATGGGCTGCTACTTACTTACTTACGCACGATGCTGTGTAGAAACCATGGCAGGTAAATTATTTCTTAACAAATTAACGCATTTCCATCTTAGATTGTATCATCAGTTACCATCAGGTGTGATGACCGCCAAGGAATTAAATAAATAAATAATAAAAACCAAAACAATACAAATTTAATACACTAGTCACAATTTCGTTTTAATAATCACGTTTCGATAAAATATTAATTTTTATCAATTCAATTCATATTAAAGATTATACTAGCTGAATCCGCGACTTCGTCGGCGTGGAATGTTTTTTGGGTAGCAATTTCATTAATTTAGGTATTTTGTTTTACAATTAAGAAACATGACCTCTACTTGGCAAAAGGGTAATATTCCTATCAAACTTCACATCTCAACGCCTCATCGTGATGATTCAATAGATACTTGGATATCTCTTATAACCACTGCCAAGAGACTGCCGCTTATTGACTCTGCCCCACGCCGATAGACAGATGGCGCCAGCGTTCCACAGACTATTGCATACGAACTAGCGATCCACAGACTATTGCACTCCGACATATAGATAACTACATACATTGTCATTACCGTCAAGATCGAGTTTGTATAAGTTATGGACATGCGTTACTCACCGGATCTCCATTGCAATTACAGAAAGTCAAACTAATTTCCGCGAATACGAAACAAAGTTCCGGGCTTTCTAAGATAGTACTTCCGTTGAGAACATTTCGTTCTATAAATAATTTGTTACTTACAAGTTATAAACTTGACTAGTTATTTGTAAAGTAACTTAAATTTTCCCCAATATATTCTTCTTTTCAATATCAACCTTTTGGCTAATAATAATAATTGTATATGTATAATTTGTATACGAAATGCTAGATGCATGTACTTTAAAACTTATATGGCTTTCAAATCTAGCCTGTTTGAGCTCATGCACTCTTAATAAACATTTATAGATAAAATAACATTACGATTTTAAGATAATATTTGGATACTTAGCGTGTTTCATATCATGATATGTTATGAATTTTTAATTCTTTAAGTGATTTTAGGCTATTTTCATTTGCATATTTTCTAGCGTCGGTAACTTAACCGCTAGAAAGAGATGGCGAAAAGTTTAATTATTATTTTATATTAAAGATTTATATAAAGTATATTGAGGATCAAATTACCCTTTGTATGATTTTGGAAAAATATAAATTTACTTACCTTTTTACTCTGGTGCCAATGTAAACACTTACTATTAACGGGTTACCGCATATACGCGGGCAACATCACGGGGAACAATTTGTTATTGATAATTGCAATGTATTGATGTATCAATTTAAATGAAAGTATATTATTCAAATCACTCTAAGAATTTACATAATTATATTCAATTACAAATATTTTAAACAGATAAGTAAAACTAAAATAATATAAAAACCATTATTCAATCAGTAAACGGTAGCGTGAAGGCAAAACGCCTTCGGGCTATCATTTTGACAACAAAAACAACATGGCGGATGATGGCGCGCGAAAACGAACGTCACGAGCGCATTCTTGCTGTACGTGTGCCGGAACAAAAACTATGATATGAAAGTAATTTACTCCAAGACTTCATTGCATATGAACAATAATACTAATAGGCTATTTTCAGTAACAACCTTATGGTAATATCCGTTACCTAAAATAGAAAACAATAGGGTTTATCGCAAGCTTGGTCTCCTTGTTACTGTTCACCTAATATATCCTCTATTGAGTAATTCAGATATTTATGTTTATGCAAAATATTATTATACGAAATCAATGAGATATTTTGAACTTAACCATTTTTAATAGACATAGTCTTAAAACTAGCCTCACCATTATTATGTGAAAAAAACTTTATTATTAATTTATCATACATTGTAATCGTATTTCTTGAAAAGATAATGAGGAAATTGGCATTTACAATTAAGTGGCTACTTTAAAATAATATTGATCTCTACCATTAATAGTTTATTTTTTACACACTTATCCCATTTAAACATATCCGCTATATTAAGTAAATAATTAGTATCTGAATACAATATCTTTCATTCCTAGTTCCGTTTAAAAAAATATAGAGTTTACATGTACATTGCATGTAAGTAAATAAAATAAGTATGGTGCAAACTCTGTGAAAAAAAAATTCTTACATAAACATTCTTGACTAGAAATATGTTGCCATTACCTAGGCTATTTTACTTTAACATCCTTCACAAATCGTTTCAAGCGGAACTTATTGCTGTAAGATTCCCATAAAACTAAACACGTGTACACAATCTTTCCACAAAACCATCAAAAATTATAGAATTCCGCGTTCAATTATAGTGTGATTTGTCTCGGAACCTACGCACGTTAATTGTTTTATACTCGCCAGGTAAAAATCGTCATTATCTCACACGCATACAATAAGAAAATAATGGGGAAAAAATAGACAAAGGGTGACCGACGACTCAACTTTTTTCTTTATTTTAAACTCTATAGTCTATACCTGCGTTCGGTGCCCAAAAAGGTTTTATATTTCCATTTGCTTTTTTATGATAGGAATAACCTGTTTCTTTCCTCACGTACTAAAGAGCCATGCACATGCAGTTGGGATTTATTCTTGATATAAGTTCCCTTTAAATTACATTCCTCGAATTTTCAAAAAGCTGTTACATTACGTGATGTAAAACTATAATACAATACAAATTATGTTGTAATACAGCAGAGTTTTATATTTATATTACGGTAATTTTTCATTGAAAATTTATTTATTTGAGAAACAAACAGTTACACACTTATAAAACATAGGCAAAGCATAAACTAATCTTCTTCTATGAGCGAGGAGGCCTGTGCCCAGCAGTGGGACGTTAATGTGCTGCTACTTACTATAAACCAATAAAATTTTCACCTAAAAACAACACACACAAATCAGAATTATAATAAACATAAGAATGAAATGAGTAATATTAAGACTAAATGTTATCTGCTAAAAAGAGAAGTAAAAGCTTATTATTTTTGAGTAATGCGACAGCTTATTACTATTTATTCACTTAATGGTTATAGTAAATATTTGTACAAATTTGTAACTGTATCATATAAATTGTTATAGGGCTGTGTTCACTTTTGCACGCTTTTCATGAAATTAAGTTAAAACGTGCATTTAACTAAAAAAAATTAGGTTTCGAAAGTAAATAATGGTAAATTAATCTTATAGAAGATAAGGTAGCCCATTAATATATGATTTCTGCACACAGGCCTCTTCACTCATAGAAAAAAAGGTTTTTAGAGCATAAAACCAACATGCTGATCCTCTGCGAAATAGGCATTTTAACAGCATAGCCATGGCGAAACTTGTGATTGTAGAAGTATAGTTTTTAACAAAAAAACCTTAATAATGTTTCAAACTACTAATGTAAATTAATTTGGTCTAATTTCGATCCCTGGGCGACCACCAGTACGAATAAATAGATTGACGTGTCAAGCGAAGTGAAGTTTATAAGCATTTTGAAGCGAACGGCTCAAATATGTGCGAGCGTTTAAACAACAATTATAGATTTAAGATAAACTGCGCTGCACTGAGTTCAATTAACAATATACGATACATAGAGTACCAAATTTATTATTTAACAAGCTGTGTTGGGCGGGCATGAGAAATATTTCATGATGGAAAGACTTATAAAGCAAAAATAATTACGCAATATTTCGATCCCTGTTATCAAACAGCTTTTTTAACGAAGTTTTTATCAATGTTTCCAAGGTTATTTAAAGCGTTTTTTTGCACGGTTAAGAATTCAAGGTTATTTGATATAATATTGTATAACAGTATTAAAGTCCAGCTCTAGTCAGTCATAGAGTAAAACTCGAAATTAGACTACTAATTTAGCGAGTTTTTATTACTTTTCATATACAGTTATACAAATCAAAGGTCCCTTCGTAAGACTTTAAAAATAAATTATTTATTACTGTACTACTTTTTGTATTAATAAATGTTAAAATGTTTTGTCTAAAGGCATGTGTTCGGAATCAAAGTTTGAGAGAAACATTAACGCATGAACTAAATTTAAATTTTAGAAATATTGGTGTTTTAATTCAATCTTAAGTGAACCTTTGAGTTATTTGGCTTTTAAGTTATATAAATTTGTTAATGATTCTCTCAAAGAATGTTAGTCTTTTTTGTTTGTAATTATATTTCTTTTTATTGTTAAATTGTTGTGTGTTAGTTTATAAGTTTACGATGGGGCTGGCGTGTATTATTAATAATACAAAAGCCCCTTAAAAACAAAAGAATTAAAAAAAAAATGTTTTGTCTTTACACACATACGTAATGTATTATCTATTTTAAAAGAAATAAACCAACTTTAATAAATGTGTGTTAATGTTTGCACGATACTTACAATGAAAACTATATTTTTAGAATTTTTATTGGTTTCCATCTACACAGTTTGACCGAATTTGGTAAAAAATTTAACGTAAAATATTCCCTTTTAATCTAGTTAATCTTAAATTTATTGTATAAATTCAACATATAAATATTTCCTAAAATGTGTTGTACATTAATAAAATTATAAAAACAATAGAATTTAAAACTATACGACTAATACTACTGTTATACCAAGTAAGTGGCTTTTAGTCCAATTGAAATTTAACATAATATTTTTATTTTATTTATGCTAACAGAAACAATAAAAAAAATTAAAAAATGGAACAACATACATATAATATAACAAAAAATCTGTAAAAAATAATATAAAAAGTAAAAGTAAGTAGCAGCCCTTTTAACGCCCCACTGCTGGGCACAGGCCTCCTCACTCCGAGGAGCGAGGGTTTTTAGAGCATAGACCCACCACGCTGCTCCACTGCGGATTGGCAGGCATAGTACACAAGTGCACTCTCTATTCCTTCACTCTCATAGTCCGACGGGAATCCGACACGACCGGAGAGAGATCAGGCGCAGGACCGACGGCTTAACGTGCTCTCCGAGGCACGGGGGTGGATCACACCGCTAACTTCCCAACTTCGGGCAAATATTGAGAAATCCTTAATAGAAAACTCAATATCGATTTTTGAATTGGCCCGACCCAGGACTCGAAACCAGGACCTCATGTCTGTGGCGGAAAATGCTAACCACTAGACCAATGAGGCAATTAAAAAAAAACTAATATACAATGACGTTTTTACAAAATAATGTAGGTTCTCTGTGGTAATGCTAGAACTAGAATCCAGAGCCGTTAAATAACCTAAAAAAGATATGTTATTCGTCACTATTGCTCATTTATAAGCTACGTTTCAAATATAAACATGTCACGCATGAAAGTGATCTTCCACGCCTCAACGAAACAAATGCTAGGCAAAAGGGCGTATATTAAATGACGTCGCAATGGATAGAGAATCTAACCGGTTATATGTAGTTTTGACGGCGCAATGGTGCTAGCAGTCCTGGATTAGATTGCCTTAGTAGTTAGGTAAATATAAGAAATTAAATTTACTAATATGTGTAAGTCTGGACTGGTGGAAGACTTCGGCTAAGGAAATTTGCCACGCAAACAGCAATTCCGTGCCGCCATGCAAAAAAATTGTCTACGGGTACGTGACCGGTAGATCCAGACTGTACCATCGCCATTAGAAAATCAATAAAAAAAATTAAAAGTGCGTGCGTACAGAGCACACCGTCACAAGTGAAACTCCGTTGGTAAACTAATTTTTAAGTCTTGTTTATATTTTTACAAATCTAAAACTTTAGATTTCTGAGGGAGGAAAAAGGGCGATGTGTTAGGAATTTAACGAATTTAATTGTCATTAAAATATTAAAAGTGTCGAAAATTAATATAAATAATTTACTGAAATCAAATGACGAATTGTAAAAAAACGTGTATTTTGTCAATATTAGAAATTAATAATTTAAGTTTTAACGAATTAGCATATTAACGCTGCACATATTCATAGCGCTAATTACGTGTTTCATCCGTAAAATTTTACCCTCATGCGCCAAAAGAAGTGTCACTTCAAAAATACGTTGAACATTATTTCATAAAATATATTGTTTAAAAACTCACAAAAACGCAGCATTAAATAAAATTCAATACTAGAGGTTTTTGATTACGTGAGTATACATGCTAATAAAACATTGAGTGGGTTTATGAATCCATAATACAAGTGAAACAGCTGAACCATATGAAAAACCTATCCGGTAAATGTAAAACATCGTTTTGGTAATACACAGGTTACTTATACCGTAGTTCCTAAAATATCTAATAGACCATAGATAGAAGCAGCAAAGAAGACGGTTAATCGCCAACCGAGTGGTAAGAACGGTGACATGGTGACACTTCGCCACGGCGTGCGTCGGGCTCACTCAGATAGATGTTTCACTTCAAAAATATATACATTGCGTACGTGTGCACTTTAATAACAGTTTGGATTGGATAGTATGATGCAACGGTGTATTACGTGCAGTGGGATAAGATACACTATCATAAGGTTATAGGTAGGGACGGGGAATGCGGTCCGTGAGAAAAAAATATTCTCGCTTCCGATGCGCTCAGCTAGATAGCGCAGGTGGTGAATGCGCCTCACGCCGTTGTCGCGCCGCTTCTTTCCAAATAGACTTTAGAGTTCCTTTCAAAAATGTCCATTAGATGTCCATTAATTTATTTATGGTCTGTCAATACTCGTACATCAATATGATCGTGCAATGTTTTAATACTAAATCATAATCCAAATGAAATAACCAAAGCTAATACTGGGGGTATTGGCTTTGGTTCTGTATAATAACCAAAGCTCTAAACCACATATACACATACCAACATTTTTTTTTTATAAAACAGACACTAATTCTTCTTACATGAATAAATTTCACCAACAAACACAGATACACTCACTCATTCTTACATACCCACTCACATCTACATAACACTCACTAACTCCTCGTGAGTACATATCGAATATCTCAGTTTTGTCTTTTCATTGTTTCCAAATTCTTATTTCTTAAAATCTACTCTGTTATTTTGAATATTATTTAATAATTTGTGTAATCCGTAATTGGCCTTATTTTGAGTCTATTAATTATTCCATGGAAAAATTTGTTAAAACGCCGTTGGATTACTAATAAATAAATAAGTAGGTCCAATCAAAAATCGATTTACCCCTTTTACCCAGAAGAATCTGATATGACATGTTGAAAATTGAGTTTTTTTTTGTAAATGGAATGGCGGCGCAGAGGATGCCATCAGCCAGGAAGCAGTTAGAATGTGGACTGTATAGAGCAGTTAGATTAAAAGAGAAAGTTAGAATTTGAGTGAGGTTTCCGCGTAAGATGTGATATGAGACAAATGAAGATAGGAATCGCGTGCACGTATGTGAAGTGACGGGCTCCCCTGTTGCTTAAAGAACTAGGGCTGTGCACGGGCGTTAACACAATCAATCAGTCTACACGGTCAGCGACTAACTCTTTCGATAGTTCAGGGCTATAATACACTCCCGGTCGTCTAGGCAGTTAGCGAAGCAGTTTCGATTTATCTTCTAGACGATTCGCGGAAGACTTGTCGCGGCGGATGCGTAAGCGAGTATATGTACGCGAGAGAAAAAGGTAGGTAATTTGAGGAAAAATTTAAACCATACTACTGCCAAAAGATGGCGTCACCAGTAAAAATTTCATTTTTTAATGTACACCTAGTAAAGATCTATTATTTTATTATTATTAACAGACACTAATACGAAAAAATCAATGGAGCCATTGCAGTGCTTTGTTACCTATCTCTTAGATATTAGGCATCGTTTTCTGTTAAAGCTCCCAAGCGGGTTATATTTTCCGATACTTCTAATAATTATCGTTATACTTCGAGAAATTTACAAAAAATCTTATAAATTATACTCCCAAACCTTCCTTATTTATTGGTTAAAAACTCATGATATACTCATAGTTAATCTCATTTTTTTAAGTAAAATCTATGAATTTAGTAATAAAAGTTGTCATTTTATTGTATAGATGAATTTATCCATCCACGTATGTCATTATAGTTGAAAATAATTTTGAGTTTATCGCTCAAAGACAGACAGACAGACGCAGCAGAC
This sequence comes from Elymnias hypermnestra, assembly GCA_015832385.1. Lineage (NCBI taxonomy): Eukaryota > Metazoa > Arthropoda > Insecta > Lepidoptera > Nymphalidae > Elymnias > Elymnias hypermnestra. Next base: position 5,332,353 of record JACTOM010000909.1, on the reverse strand, counting down.
TTTGTTTTACAATATTTACGAATAGAAGAAACAAAAAGTGTTACATCTCGAAAGAACCCGTGATATCGAAACTGCTGTGTGACTTAACCGGTTTTTGGGGAGTTTGGAATTCAGTAGCGCGTTGACATTGTCTTTTTATTAGCTACTTATTATTGACCACGTCGTGAAGCCCTTTATGCTTTTGTTGTTGTGGACACTCATCATTTTGATTTGTAAATATTTATGAAGGTTTTATGCCGCTTTCTTGGAAAGGATTATGGGGTATATTTTAAAGGAAAGTAAGAATTCTAGCGTCGTGCATTTGTTACGTCAAGAACGTTAAATTTAAATTATTCCTCGTGTTTAAATAATATGAAATTGTGACTACAATTCGTTTTATAATATTTTTAAGCCTGAAGGCTTAAAAATATTCAATTTTTCTTCAAATATTTCAAATTTACCACAAAAGAATAAGTTCTAGGATTTAACGAAATATGAGGTCTGTTTTCCTACTGTATCTTTAATTGTATAAATTAGTGTGTGAGATTTATCAAAAGATTTTAAACACTAAACCATAATATAGTAATATACGGTTCTCCTATAATATAGTACTACTTTTAAATGTTTAATTAAAGTTATGATAATAATGTATAATGCCTCGACTGGTGAAGAACCTCGTTCTCATAGAATACTAGTAAAGCCAACAAGATTTCAAAAGATAAATTACTACTAACAATTAATGCAATGTAAGCCCCTTTGTGATCTAATTCCTATGTGTGTATTTTTGTATTAATTCTGGTTTTATGTTTCTAACTCTTTAAAGCCATTAAAAACCTTTTAGGCTAGTAAATTGTCGCAGTTTATATATATTTATATATAAATATTAGTACATAATAATAGAAATTCATATAAAAATACTTAGCGGTATATAAAATTCTCGTGCCAGATTCATTGCGTCTCGCCTTTATGGCGTATCAAATCAAAACTAAGTCACATTCAGTTAGGAATTCTAGAGAATGCTGATCGAATCAATGATGTATAAAATTACACGAAAAGAATAAAATTTATCTCTGTCTCTGAAGATTCTCTGAAAAAGCCTCGGGCAAATAATAGAGCCAGTAATACGATAATCGATTTCAATATCTTTTATTTTATATTCCATATATAATATAAGTTATATCACTAGTCAAGATAGATATTCAAGTGTCATACTTTCACGCTTTTGTTCCCCTTTCAAAGTATGATTAAATGCCTATAAATAACAAATATAACGTTAAATGTTCGTCATTCACGAGGCCCAAATGAAACTCGCCCAAAAATAATAAATCATGTGGGCCATTAATGTCCAAACCAATTAACGGAGATATATTTATAAAAAGCCCATCGATTTTAACATGTTAATTTATTAAGCCCACTTTAACATTCAGAATTAAATGAACGGTTTAGTTGTTAAATTGATTAAAATTGTTATTCTTATTCATAAATATTTTCTCTTATAAAGGCAGATCGAATTTTTTCACCTGAATACTAAGAAAGGAAAGTAATGGTGTAAGCAGCTTCGTAAGCTCACACTCTATAATATAAACAAAATCAAATTAATTTTAGCGCTAAAATGGCCCATTTATATGCCGCAACTACGGCTGACAAACGTTATTATGGGCACAAGAAAGCGCATTAAGACTTTCTTTTTGCTGAGCGTTTAGCGTTTGACTGTGATCTAACGTGATGGTAAGTGATGATACAATCTAAGACAGAAGCGCGCTAATCTGGGTAAGAGGCGATATACCCCTTACGGTTTCTACACAGCATCGTTCCCGAACACAAATCTCTTTGTTTTGGCGGTACGTCTTTGTTGGTAGTTCGCCCTACCGAGTTCGCCCTACCGAGGATAGATCCCGAGGCCTCTGCTAGCAAGGCGAATACTCGCACCACTGGGCTAGCGAGGCCGTCAAAAGGGCGTTTTTAAAGTTACTATAATTCAATGCAATTTTATTTTATATTACAAGTAATTATGTAAATTCTAATACAAAATAAAGATAATACTATATAATCAAATAACATTCCAGTAAGACTATATGAAAATTATACATTTACAACTATAACAGACAGTTAATGTTGCATTAATATGGATAGTACTTCCAACAATATTGTAAATACACATATATTATGCACAGAAACAATTATTGTCACAAAAAGATAGTTTCGGGTTCAAAGATCGTTTTATTCACATTGAACTTGTTCTAACTACTATTAGTTATTTAACTACATGTTATTATATCTTGATCTCATTAATAAATGTAGAAAATATGATGTCGGCATTTAAAGAGTATAACTACCGACATTTCCGCCATTAATGTCTGTATTTCTTACGATAAAAGTTCAAAAAGATATTCCGGCATTGACATGAATTATATTATATTATGAAATTTTTCATATGTTAGTTTAATAATATCTGGTGTAAATGAAATTCCACTTCCTTTGTATACGTAAACAGGATATATCGATGCTCGGTGTTAGGATGCTAGTGACCAAATAACTAAACATCAAAAAAGCCATGATAACTTAGTGGTGAGACGACTGGATTCACGTTTAGAAAATTCGCGGGATCAAACCTGGGCAGGAACCTGTGCCCAGCAGTGGGACTTTAGCAGGCTGCTACCTACCTTACTTACCAAGTATCTTGTTATATCCATCGCAGCTAAGTAAACATATGTACCCTTCGACGTTGACTTTGTATTTACATGAAGGCAATTCGATACTTTAGATGCATATTCACGTAATTCATTACTACTTTAAATTTTAATTATCAACAAAGTAGAGTCCAGCACTGTCTATTTTTTCTCTTTTATCAGAAATTCAATGATGCTGTGGCACAACAAATAATTACATTTTGTTTAATTTTCAAACAGCTCTCCTATAGTATTACTTCTTCGATTTGTGTTACTATTCTTTTAGAACTATTATCATGTATATATTACATAAAGAATTGAACGCCTATTATCATAACTATAAAAGACTTCCTTTTATATGTCGGAGTGCAATAGTCTGTGGAACGCTGCCGCCATCTGTCTATCGGCATGAGGCTGAGTCAATAAGAGGCAGTCCGGCGCGCGTCTCTCGGTAGTTCTCGGGTGACGGCCCCCCGATGCGGTCGACTTTTGAAACTGTCACGTTCCTAGCTGTTCCTAGATTTCAGACGTCACCCGGATATGGACTCCACCCGCGATCCCGGTGACGCTCTTTAAATTCCCCCCCCCCCCACCATTGTCCGATATGACGTTATATGATCAAGCCGGTCCCCCAGAAGACGCTCTTGCAGCGGCGTTTCCCTTTGGAGCGAGCCTCTTTCAGAGCTCGCACTCGAAAGTGGCGACCTCGTTAAGAGCCCGTCCTTCTTTCCGGTTACGCTGTAAAAGCCAGTAGGACTAACAGCTAAACACAATTCGAAAGAAAATTGCCCTAATGTTACTGAGACATTATATTATTAAGTGTAGATGCAATAACATAATTAGTAAATTATATTGTTATCTACAACTTCTTTGGTAGAACCCTTAACACTTTTATTTGCAAAGGTCGTGTTCAATATAATTAATGTTTACAGGTGGAGCCAACAGGCTCAGCATCTCTGGGAGCCGCGTCGAGAGCGCTATTCGTAGAAAAAGTACGAGCTTCAAATGCTGCATGCCAAGCTGGAGATTTCTCGACAGCTGTTGCATTGTATACAGATGCCTTAACTTTAGATCCTGCCAACCACATATTATACAGCAATAGGTAAGAAAATATTATATACTTATATCAAAATTTGGAATACCTGAACATTTAGTTCAATCCAGGTCTAATTGTTAATCTACCCCATTCCTGGTACCCCCTGAATGCGCAAATGAAATCATGAAACCACAAATACAAATATATTTATTTTATTTGTAGTGAATGACATTTGGTATTAATACAGTTTAAACATCAATCAATTTCATTTTGCGAAAAACTACAATTTTGTGTATAGAAACTCGCTTTAAAGATTGTTATATTTAAATGTTTGTTTCTATGAAATAAGTTTAAGAATTCATTCTAGATGATTGTAGTAAGATAATTAGCAGCCAATTATAGGGTTTTTAGAGCATAAGCCCACCACCCTGCTCCACTGCGGGTTGGCAGGCATAGGCATAGATACACAAGTGTACTCTCTATTACTTCACTCTCATAGTCCGATGTGACGAGAATCCGACACGATCATATAGAGAGAGACTAGGCGCAGGACCGACGGCTTAACGTGCTCTCCGAGGCACAGGGGTGGATCACACCGCCAACTTCCCAATTTGGACAAATATTGAGAAAATCTTAACAGAAACCTCAATATTGATTTTTGAAATGGCGTGACCCGGTTTCTCGAACCCAGGAACTCACGTCTGTGGCGGAACATGCTAACCACTAGGCCAATTAGGCAGTTAGGTAGTAGTAATTGTAATGGGATCACTTTTTTATATAACATGTTTTTAGTAAGAGTTCTCACTACTTGAGAAGTGAATGCAAATTTGAAGCTAGACTCAAATATATCTCTGCCAAGCTTTTATTTGTTTAATTTCTGTTAGTTATTTTATATTTTTTTCCCCCCAAGGTCAGCTGCAAGGCTTAAGCAAGGTCAGTTTGCAGCCGCCCTGCAAGATGCTACGAGAGCGCGAGAGCTTTGCCCAAACTGGCCTAAGGCCTATTACAGGCAAGGTAAGGAAAGTGCAATTTCTACTGTTCTCGTACACAGGTGTTATTTGTTAAAATAAATATAAAAACAGCGTGTACGTATAAAAGGTCAACTCGACTCGAGAAACTTTGCCGTTTTTGTAATTTTGTGGATTTTATCAAACACAATATGATGCTTAAAAATATCTTAAGTAAAAAAGGTACAGTATTGATTTTTCTTTGGAATACTGTTTTACAAAATTAGGATTTTATAATTTAGTCTTTTTTATGAACTTTGTTATGTAATAGATTGATGTAACTTTTTTGTTTCTAGTAATATTATTAGTAGTGGACTGTAACGTATTTTTTTTACTAGGGGTAAAGCAATAATATAAAAACAATTTCATTTTGGTCTATAGCTCGATTTATTGTAGTGAAATGTTATAATGTTATTGTATGTAGTGGATTGTAGTGTAATTTCTTTTCTCGTTTGTAATGAAATAAAAATACCACTAACATTTTTAAAAGTATTTCTCGATTGTTTTCTTTATGAAACCGTTAGTAGCGGACTGTAGTTCATTTTTTTTTATAAGCCATAAAATTTTTAATAGTGCAATTATTTTTCATTTGTAGTGAAATTTATATTATACGACTATTTTCTGTAGATAAACGAAAGGAGTAAATTATAGTGCAACTTTTATTGTTTATAATGAAATAAAATTGTTTGCAATCGAAGTTCTTCTCTCTTTTGTGACGTAGATGAAGTTGCATGGTTCACCTAGTTAATTAAAAAAAAATATGTAGTTTCAAAGTAATGGATAAATTTATAAGGCATTTTTATGAAATGATGAAGTTTTATATGCTGTGTTATACGGTGATATCGTGCCATATTATGCGTAGAAATTATTACATTATATCGCGTGCGATTTGTAAAAATACTTTCATTCATTTGTATGTTTCCTATTATGCTTCATAATTAATAGTTAGGTTGAATGTATTGCTGCGTTTTAATTCTAATCGTTTGTATATTAATTGTTTCCCGTGGTGTCACCTGAGTAGGTCCTGATTCTATGGATATTATGGGGCAATCCTTACTTAATGATAAATGACATTGGCAAATATGTTCCTTTGCTAAATTTCAAGTCAATCGCGATTAGATTTGAAGACGTCGTTCGGAGTGAGTGAGTTAAATAATTGCTATTCTATTAAAAATAGTTTGAGAGACATTATATTGCAATAGCTTTCACCAGATTATTCTTACCTGTTCGAAACTCACATAATAAAGATATAAAAAAATATTCAGCTGTAATAAAACTTTGCAAAACAAATACATAATCACAAGATAATTAGAAGCTGTCAGTCAATCGCATTGTTTTCGGAGGCTTATATGATGTCAGTGAAATGATTATATAGATTGCCAACAATGATTAATATATTCATAATAGCCATATACAAAAATCTTTTTTGACACTAATATGGATTTTAATTTACTCTAGACGTGAAATTTGCGTCCCAAATGTTGATATTTCCACCAAAGTCCCAAGAAAGTGCCCAGAAGCCGTACACCTTATCTACGGATTTTACTGCAGTCTTTATCAATAGATAGAGTAATTCAAGAGGAAGTTTTATATGTATAAAGTATAAATATTTTATTACAGAAACTATGAAATTTTTAAAGATTTGTAATGTAATGTCGTGACAATCATATTTTTTACGCTTATATCGGAAACACTGGCTAAACCTTACCAGATAGATCAAATTAATATATTAAGTAATCGTATATGTTGAAACGATCGATAAAAAGTCCGTAATAATATATATTTATCTTGAAAAGATATTCTACAGTAATCATTTTTATAAATTACAAATTTAGAAAAAAATGTGTCCTTTTACAAAGTTATTTTGTTATTCCTTATCCTATTAAATACATTGTACGTTTCGTGTAGATCAAAGCGGCTGCTAGCAACGTTTCATTAAAATAGATATCTTAGGAGATAACAGAGATTTAAAAACCGAACCGCACAGTGGCTCGGAGGTACTTAAAAACTCACACTTAGTCAGCTAGTATAAAGATAAAGGCAAATTGGATTATGTATATATTATTTCTAGGAGTCGCGCTTCAATGTCTTGGTCGACATGGTGAAGCATTGGCGGCATTCAGCTCAGGCTTGGGGGTGGAGCCGTCATCACGACAGCTGTTGGCTGCTCTCGTAGAAGCCTCCCTTAAGTCCCCTTTAAGAGTGACCCTGGAACCCACATTTAGACAACTGGAAGCCATGAAGTTAGATCAATCACCTTTTGTTTTAATATCGGTAAGTTATTTACTAATTAGATTCTTTTTAACATTATTAGCCTCTAGTTCGATTTTAAGAGACGCGATGACAATAATCTACTATTAATGTATTATAAGTTATTCAATTCTTACTATTAGTTCAAGCTCTTTCCATGTATAAAGTGTAAGGTCATTAACGTATACAAAGGGCAACCAAAGAAAGAGGGTTTTTAGAGCATAGACCCACCAAGCTGCTCCACTGCGTGTTGGCAGGCGTTTAACACAAGTGTATGCCCTAACACAACATATATATTGTGTTAATTTTCAATCGTTAATAAAAATACATTTTTATTAGTCTACTCAAGTAAAAAATACACTTTTTTACATTCATATAGAATTTTACCAAGTAATATTTCGTTAATAAATTTTTTTTTAGGAAAAAGCACTAGTTTAAGCTCGCGTGAAAGGTTTATAAGTTTATTTCTATATAATTTTTAGAAATTTGTGCTAGATGCTGTAGAATTTATGTTAAAAAGAAGTTTTAACAGGAAGACTAAAATCATAAGAAAACAATTAGGCAAATCAGTAACTTAATTGTTTCTTAAGCCATTAATGACTCATATTAAATTTCGACAAACTTTTTTCATTTCAATCTTCTTTCCGTATGCCCACATATCGGGAGGTTTGCTCGTATACCTGTTTCAAAGATGACCAATACCAATAATATTTAGGAAACCGACGCATCGCAATGGTTTCCTAAATCTTTCAACAAAATCAGCTGTTATCCATGTAATTCCGAATACCTTTTTCTAAATTAAAAATCACCTAAATTACTCCTTATAACGTCAGCGTTCTGGCAAAGAAAGTTCAACTAGAATCAGTCCAGCAGAAATAAAAACATGTAAAAATTAATTTATGAATATCTATAACGTAATAGACTAGATTGTGTCCGTATACTTAGAGTTAAATCAAAATTAATTCGAATCAAAGTTAATTTTTTTGTATCGCTGCCAACATATCTGAACAACCTAAGAAAAAAAAAGCGTACTAAGTAAACAGGTCAGAAGTAAAACTTCATTGGCAAACTAATTTTAAGTCTTGTTTAATATTTGTACAAATCTAAAACTTTAAACTTCCGACCCTTAGGGGGAGGGAAAAAGGAAGATATTTTAGGAATTTAATTGTCATTAAAGTGTTAAAAGTGTCGACATGAATTTATGAAATGTTTTTATTTTATGAAAAATAGTATATTAAATGATTATATGACGAGTGACAAATTAAAATGCCACATGTAGTTTGTAAATATTAAAACTACCTAACCTTCAAATATATCAGGACAAAAAACACTAATCACGCATTTCATCTGTAAAAATTTTACCCTCATGCGCCTAGAAAAGTTTCACTTCAAAAAAAAACAATTTTCTAAGACCATATCGAACCCCGGACCTCTGTCAGCAATACGATTACACACATCGTTTCGACAGCAAGTTTTTCTTAAGAATTATCTACCTAATTAATTAAGAAAGCTCGAATTGTAAATCGAATTTTGTAATTAATAGATTCACATATCTTCTAAACATTCATAAAATAACGGAGCATTATTAATTAGAATAAAGAAACGATTCAAATGATAAAATTAGAAAGCACAAAATGGTTTCTCTTTCCGTTACTGGGATACAAAATCACTTAGATTAGATTTGAAATTGATATTATATTATAATAGTACTCTTTAGAAGACACATATTGTTGATTTTTTAATTTGTTTCAATATCCCGGGAGCAATTCTGTATGTGTACCCCGCCAACCGGCATTGAAACAGTGTGGTGTGCCTATGCCTTAAAACCTTCTCTCCTACCAATAAGGCGACCTGTGCCCAGCCGTGAGACGTTAATAGGCTGCTTCGTTTATAATAACAAAGTTTTATAAAAAAACATTTTTTTATACATAATAAACCATGAAACATAAAAAAATAAGTAAAACTTTTTACTGGTCTGATTTGAAACGAAACAAAGCATATACAAAACATCCGTCAATAAAACACCGTGATTTTATAGTCAGTGATGAGGTTAATAAATTCTACATAAACCTTTATAACTTTGTTGCTAAAATAAACGTCGTAAATACAATGAACCACTTTGCGGCCATTAAGTTTTTTCTCTTAAACGAAAGCATGGACATCCTGAATCACCCTATATATTTTAAAGTATTTGACAGTGCGTGGAAATCACATTGACAATTTAAATAGGGGAACGGAATGTTTTGGAACAACTTTTGTACATTTATTTTTCAATTCCTACTATTAGTTAACAATCTCCCTGTTTAGATTATTTTCCTTAATGAAGCACAGTTTTATACATCCATGCAAGTTTTAAAAAGTGTAATGGATGACTATTGTATTAACATAATACAATTTCTGAGTCAAATATAAATTCGTTATATATTTCATTTAAAATTATTATTAATCGTATATGCGAGAAATTGTACAGTGCCATATTTTGAAAGATGACGTAAAAGATTTAAAAATTTCTTTCCTTGTAATGATTTTAATAGGTAATTTTGGCAAAATTAGCGGGCAAATTAACAAGGAATGTATAAGCAAGGAAGGAAGTTTGTAGTTAAATTATGTTTTCATCAAATTTCGTAATTAATGTTTAGTAAGAAACATTGTAGTTAAATGAATCAAAAAGATGTGAAAATAACCTAAACAGTGATACAGGAAAAGTTATAAACTTTAGTATAATTACTATAATTCAAGTATTTAACTATACTGTTTATTACAAATTAAATTAATATTGGCTCTAATTATTCTTAATGTAAATAATAATCTATATAATCTAATTATAATCTAAATAATCGAAACTACCATTTAATAATGACCACCTGAATTCACCTATTTCATATATAGATTTCGATTATTTTTTTACTTGAAAATGTTACCAAATTACACAAACTTAAATATTTCAAATCTAATCTAATAAATTCTAGACTATAACTCAATAATTCTAAGAAAAACTAACTTATAATATCATATTTTAGAGTGAAGTAGATTCAGATCTCATTTGTCGAGTTATGCATACGCTTTCTTAATAAGATACCTCAATCTGTTTTGGATTTTCCTCTACGTAATTTAAAGAAATATATCCTTTTACAAAGGGCATATTATAATGTTGAAGATTATTTAAACAATAGAAATGTTTGAATTTGATTGAAGAGTAACCGCGGAATTTCTTAACGGTTTCATCTTAGCGAAATACACGTTCCGAACCGGTGGTACATTTATTACCAACGGACAAAATATTGACGATTCAAAACTACTTTTTGAGCTGCTTTTATTTTCAATAGTTATGAACTTTATATGTTTCAAATAACAAGTTACACAAAGTGATTATTGTGAATAATGAAGTAGTCGAAAACCTGGTTATTTTCTTTAAAATACGTACGCAGTTAAATGTAATAAAGCAATGTGATTCGTGAATCGCTGTCGAACTTAACTTTATTTAAACTGTCAACCGGCTGTTTAAATATCTGATGCCGGGGACCAATTACCTGCCTTTTACGTAGGATGTGAAATAAAATGTACACTTTTTTCCCCCCATGAACATTTCACACGATCAAAGTTTGCGTCAAATATACGAAGCCGCAATAGTAACTGCAAAACTTTGTATGCTCATTTATGAAATCATCTACCACTTCTCTGTTTTGGTTACACTAAAAAACTATTAAACCAAATTTTCATCCTGTTTTCACTAATAGGTAGAGAGATTCACGAGGAATATTTGGATATATAACTTGTCAAAGTTTTGAAAATTCATTGAAATAAAATGATAATTGTTGGAAGAGTTAGAAATAATCATGCCGCCTGGAAACTTTTACCGCAAACGCTGCCTAATATATAGCAAAACAATGGTGACATATTCCTCTTTTAAACATATACAAACAAGTACTTTATGATATAGATAAATCTCTTAACACTTTCACTGCCGAGGGGGGTCAACATGACCGAAACTAGTACTATATTTGAGTCTTGCGGATCGCTCGTATACGATAACCAATCACGGTTAACTGTGTACATTAAGTTACATAGGTAATTGAGATTGGTTATTTTATACGAGATTGGGATTGGTTGTATTATACGCGAGATCCGGGAGATTTATATATATAGTACTAGTGTCAGTAGAGTTGACCCCCCGTGGCAGTCAAAGTGTTAAGAAGAGTTCTCATATAATATTATATAATTTTCACTATATCATCTACAAAGATGGTCACATACATAGAAGTAATTAAAAAGTTATTCAGGCGGATACAGTATTCATCCTTATTCATTTCAATACATTAATTACCTTAAAAATTTCATTCACATTATTATTTCTATGACACCATATAATTGAAATAAATTTCTAGAGTTATTGTAAAAAAATAACACGTTCAATACTAATTTCTTTTATCAATTGCAACAAGATTTTTCAGAAATTCGTCATATTATATTCTAAAATGATTAGCTTATATATCGTGTAACATTTACACTTGAATCCAGTGGCTTAAAAATATGTAAAACTTCTCGTGTAACAGCTGACATTAGATATATGTATCTCTTTACATGTTATCTTTGACTGTACCATTGTTTACCATCTGGTGGCATCACGATTAAAACAAGTGTAGAAAGTATACACTGAGAAACACAATTCAACTGGAACATCATTGAAATAAAGTTATCTTAAAAAAATAGCAAAACTAATTTCGATACATTTAGTTGAGACGATTCTACAACAGACAAAACATACAATTACAATATGCTCTTCTACCCCCGCGAAGTCTAGGCCTATCACTAGTATATTAATGAATTAAAATATAACGAAACTTACTTTGTATGCTCAAAAAGATGGGCGGTACCATAAATAATTGAAATAACAATTTGTGGGAAATTTTTATAAAGCCATAGAACCAAGAATGTGTATTCCTGAAAAGTTCTGCCTTAAGTGTGATCTCACATTATGGTAAGTGAAGATATAGACTAAGATAATACAGCGTTTACTTAGTACGCTGATTTCCCTGGTAATGGTTTCTATACAGCACCGTACTGGAATGCAAGTTTAGGTTTCGTGGCAAATCTTTACTGGTAGGTTAGTTCCTAACTATCTCATTAGTCTAGTGGTTAGCATGTTCGGCTACAGACATGAGGGCCTAGATTCGAGTCTCCAGTTGGGCTAATTCAAAAATCAATATTGAATTTTCTCAGTATTTGCCCGAAGTTGGGAAGTTGGCGCTGTTCTCCACCTCCGTGCCTTATGAGCACGTTATGCTTTCGGTATTGCACCTGATCTCGCTCTAGTTGTGTCGGATTGCAGTCACATCGGATTATGAGAGTGAAGGAATAGAGAGTGCACTTGTGTACTATGCCTGCCAACCCGGGGTGGAGCAGCGTGGTGGATCTGTGCTCTAAAAACCCTCTGTGCTATCAGTCAGGGGTCTTGTGCGCAGCAATGGGACGTCAATAGGGTGTTAGTTCCCAACCACATCTTAATCCTCCCACCAGGCAAGACCTAAAACAATTCCCTAAGCACCATCACAAGCACCACTTTGTTGGTGGTAGGCCACCAACACCATTGGAAGCCAGGAGTTATGCTAGCAAAACGAGCATACTCATCACTATACCAGGGAGATTATCAGATTTTCGACATCTTAAATTGTAATCATTTCCAATCGCATGACTAGCACAATATATTGAGTGGATATAATTCGGTCTTTAATTTCTAATTTATCGCTAAGTTCAATATCCACCAGTAAATTTAACATCCGCTATAAAATAGCCCTGAAATTATTTTAATCCGAAATCGTTTTTACTATACATAAAAACAGCTAATGGCCAAAATGTTCTAAAAAGGACTTTACACGTGAAACATTCGTGCAGTTTTATTTTACATATAAAGTGTTTGTACGAAATTTCTTGATCCTGAAAAAACCTCGTAAGCTCCAGCAGTAATTTCGGTTTAAATAGAATCTTACGTTATTCGCTGATGATAGACCTTTCTGTTGGTGAAATAATATAAAAAATAGATTTTAAAATTATTTTTTCTTTATAGAATATTGTAGCACAGATACAGTATTGTGTGAAAATAATCTCAGATTAGCATTGTGTTGCTATAATTATGGTTGATGGCAAACGTATATATCCTTCACATTCTTCTAGCAGATCTAAAAAATCACAACAAGGTGTTAATTGCATATATAAAATACCTTATATATAGTATAAAATTTAGACTTGAATCCACTGGGTTAAAAATATGTAAAAGTTATAATATATTATATATAATGAGATAATGAGGGCAGAACTTAAAAGTAAATTTGGTATATAATCTAAGGGATGTTGGTGCTTTTCATAGTATGTTGTCAGCACCAACATCGCCTCAGGCAAAAATATTTTTCAAATGAATTCTAAAAATTTAGAAAGTTTGAAGTTTTTTATAGAAAGAAAGATTTTGTTAGAATACGATGGGTGTGACATAGTCTGATAAGAGACTCAATGAGCCTAAAAATACGTAAAATGTAAAAAAATATGTAAGACTTTAAATGTTCCCGTTTTACAGCTGACATTAGATACATGTATCTCTTTACTTGTTATCTGTGACTGTACCATTGTTTACTATCTGGTGGCATCACGATCAAAACAAGTGGAGAAAGTATAAATTAAAAAACAAGAATCAACTGGGATCATTCAAATTTAACAACCTGCAGACATATATTTCCGGTCTTACTCAGTATTGGCGCACGTTTTAAGGACTTTCATGTATTGTAAATAAATAAACATTACAGCAAAGGAATATTAAAACGGGCTCTAATAGCATGAACAAACAAAACAAAACCGAAATACGGCTGCAACCAGAGAGCCTTAAAGAATCTTGCAGTCGCACCATTTGCATACATTCCACCCGCTGTCGGACATTTTTCGGCGCATTTAACGTTCAAACAATGGGACTGACTGATCAAAACCCCATAAATACGACCCCCGCGTATTTAAATACAATCTGGATGACAGTTGATAGGCAGCGGGACTTGTATAAAATGGAGGCGATCGCCATCTCTATATATCTATCTATCTATATATGTTTACATAAGGCCAGCATCTATAATCTTTATATTTAATTTTGTCCCATAAAAAGGCATTATCCCAAAAGATACATTGATATTGAACGTTAGGGGTAGACCTTTCCGTGACTGCGAAAACTGTAATATAAGAAATTTTCGGTCGAAGTTAGTAAAACATAAGAAAACGACATTTAAAAGAACATACCCCTGTGCCCAAGAGAGCACATTAAGCGTTTTTTGGGTCCTGCGTCTGATCTCTCTTCGGTCGTCTCTTATTACCTTCACATCAAAATATGAGAGTGAAGGAATAACTGCTACTTACCTTTACCTTTAACCAATGTACTAAAACAAAGTTAAACTGACGTTGAACGCAGTTATAAATCTTAGGAAACTGTTTATTTATTTGTCTTTTACAAATATGTTCCTAATTGTAGGAAAACAAGCAGAGGAAGTTATTTTTAGAGTATTTGGTAATTTGTTAATCATTCAAGATATGCACTACCAAACCCGGCCAGACTTGTTAAAAGGTAGGGTACAAAATATACAATAACCATACTAAAGCCAATCTTATAAGAAACGAGTTGTTTTACACAACCATCGATTTAAAAAACACTATAATGACACTATAAAATGATAAAAAGAAAAGACTACTACGTCGTAATAATATGTTATAGAATATAAATTGCAATTCCGATGCCATTTTCTTAATTCTCATTCTCTTCATTTTTGATTATTTCAAATCAAATAATATCAAAATAATCTTTATTCAAGTAGGCGCAAAAAGCACATTTAAAGCCTCAATAGTCTATCCGTTGGTAACAAACTTACTACCGGTAGCCACTACCGATTCCACCGCCTTCTTTAATAATATTTGTTTGTTGTTTTGGAAGACATAGACGTATACTTTATTGAACACTAATAGTTGGTAATTGAGAATATTGTTTTAATTTCTTGATTGATCAAGGACAATGGCGTTTTGTTGTGTCACAGCATCAGTTTTTCCGACATGAAAATGAGTTATACACAAGAAAATATAGACTATTCTGGATTATGCTGTGTATTTAACAAAAAGCAATGAATTGTATCAGATCGTTTCGAAATGGATACTTAAATTAACTTTATAACATTGCTTGCTTTGTTGACATATAATTATTGTCGTTAAAATGAGAACAATGAATTATTAAAAGTTTTTTTTATAACAAATGAGCGGCTTCTATGTGCATAAGGCTTTATTCAAAATTACAAAGTCACCCGATGTTTTGCCGTATTAGTCTACCGCAAAAGGAAATAGATAATTTTGAACCCACCGTTTTCTAAATTGAACAATCAAGGCCTTCGTTTTTTTCATGTCTGTTTGTTCTACACCACTAATGAGGAAACAAAAAAGTTAATTATTTTAATTTCCGTTTCCCTGAAATAGTAAAAATTATATTGATAAAGCAAAATCTTATGTCATTGAACTTCCTCAGCGAATGTGTTATTAGTTTATTTTCACTTCATTAAGAACTTACTTCTACGCGGAATGATTTTCGCGAAATGGTTGTAATATAAAAAAGAAATTTTCCGTTTCCTTAAAGCAAGCATATTATAAATTTTTACAATGGTTCCTACATGTAAACGCCCATTTGCATGATCTATTTCTAAATAAAAATATGTTTCATAAACTCAGTAATAGACAGATAGATAGTATGCTTTATTGAACACCAGAAAAGATAAAATAATACAATGACTTACCTTAATTAATTCTAGTATAAAATGGGCGGTTTTATCGCTATTCCATTGTCATTTCTTCCAGACAACCGAACTCATAGGGAGACCGTCAGACCAAGGAGTGAGAAGATAGGCGGTGTTCATAAATAAATAGACATGCGTATCGTACTTAGAATATATACATATCTTAGAATATACAGCGTTCAGGTTCAGCTGTTTTTTTAGCTAATGGATTTTTTCTGAAACTATCGTTTCACTAAGCTATACTAATAAGATGGAGCGTAAATAATGCGAACAAAACGTTTTAAAAGTGTGTTTTTTTTAAATCAGGTTCTATTTTTCCGTTTCATCATCAAAGGTGACATTAGTACTATCGTTCATGGCGTAAAGAAGATAAATATCTGGGAATAACCTGGACCAGACCATGTTTTTTAGCAAGCACATTCGCGAAGTTCGTGGCACAGCGGGGTTTGTTTTAGGTAGATTATACCCTCTGATCTGCAAGAAGAGTAAAATGTCACATCGCCACAAAGTGACACTTTACCAAGCTCGCATCCGCCACATCATTTCTTCCGCCAGAGTCGTATTTGCACACGTGCCAGAGCGCAATCTCTACGGACGCTCCAAAATAGATTCATGGGGATGGCCACGGCATGCCCTTAGTACATCCGAAACAACGACTTACATAGGGACTGAGAACTCCCCACGATAAAGAGACATTTGAAAACGCTCTCCAAAAATTTATTTCGAGAGAGCCATTAACCACAAGAACCCATTAATTATTAACGCGTTCCGCCTAGGAGGAGACGGCTCAAATATGTCCTCAAAGACCACCACGACTCGATGACAATCTATTATATTAGGTTGGAACACTAATGCAAACGCTGCACACCGACTCCGCCGGCGGAGTCGAGGTCCCCGATTTCTGACGTCACTCGGACGTGGTTTCCACCAACGCTCCCGAGGCGCTTTTGTTCAGTTTCAGAAGGAAATCGGTTAAGTATCAGATTCAACAGTAAATTTTTTTTATTCTAAGAATTTTTTACCAAAATCTGTCCAGTCATTTAGGAGAAGTTGAGTCACACACGTACGGAAGAATTATATGAATATGAATATATTGCTTCAAATGTAATGACTTCTTGGGTGCGTTGTTTACGTTAAAAAAGGATAATCTTTTTGATTACAATAATAGTATGTCGTAAATCCCATCACGGTCGCCAAAACATAAAAGATTTGGACGTTCAAAAAGTCCGTATCTTTTTTGCAATCAGCAATGATACTCAAACTCGCATTTCAACGTATTAACTCATTATTATATTTAGTTTCACGAACTAAATTATACGCGAGGAGATCAAAAGTCATCCCGACGACATTTTTATGAAAGGATATTAGTATTACACGACAAACATTTTATGCACTTTGTATTTAATGGATAATAAATTGAGTCAAGATACGCGTATAGGCTATTTTGCTGATAGCGGACCATTAACGTGTATTAGCTTATTTTAATGAGGTCTTGTGTAGATTAAAAGCTAAGAATATTTTTAATGGAAGGTTAACATTATCGGATTCATCCAGTGTTATATAAATGCATCTTATTACAATCCTATTCTCGACGCCGAGTAATGTTTATTTTGAGTACCTGGACGCTGTAAAAAACAAGTAGTAACTCGCAAAGTATTACTTTAACAAACCTTTAGGATACTACCACTAAAGTCATTCTATTTAGCAACGTAATATGATAGAATACAAGTCCATGGAAAAAAAATTTCAGTGATATGATCAACGTGAATAACTCGGAAAACAAGAAATGTAGATAATTGCTGTAAGATCATAAATTTATCTACGGCAACTTTTTTTTTATATAACGTTATTAATTATTAGCTTTGTACCTTATAGCCGTATGTTATAAATGGTAACAAATATAAATATTAGGATAAAAAAATATTATTTACTCGTGTACTCACCTGTGCCGCTCAGAAATGACGACATAGCGCTCCAAGTTATTTTATGATATAGTAACAGCCTTCTAAGCGTTATTTACGTTGATTCATTTCACTGGTTAATTTTTTTCCATGGGCTTGTAGTCTATAAACGAACTGTCCAAATATGCTAACTCTAGTCGATAAATACGAAGGTTATCATTTTTTTTTGTTTATGAACATTTTTTCTATTCTGATGGCCACGTTTACTTTCCAGAGTTATTGGTATTGACATTGAAAATAAACCTACACTGGATTACATCTCCAATAAATAGTATATGCAACTTGGAATTTTTGTTTATCTATAGAACAATACATGAAATGCAACAATCAATCCAATTCCTCTAGCAAGAAACCTTCCTTAAAGTCATCACATAAAAAGAAAGCTTTTAATCCTTTTACGTGGGCTTTCATTAGATAGAGCTGTACGTGGTTTGACAATACAATGTTTTTATTAAAATATTAATATTTATTACTTTAAAATTATTTTAATATTATGTATTTGAAAAAACTGTATTAACATCAAGATTCATTTACAGGTACCCTACAAGTTTAATTTGAACTTGAGTGGAGAAATTCTAAAATATTTCATTAACAATTGAAACTATACATACAATATACATATAATATTACTCAATAGCAAAATTACGATGCATTTTCATAAGTACGTGCATTCCAAGTACTGTAGTGATAAGAAGTTTTATTCTAACCTAATATTAGGAATTTAAAGTAAAACATTTCAAATCCTTGCTTTGTTTTTAAGAAATTTACGGTAAACTGCATAAAACCGAATATCAGCTCAGTATATCTTTTAACAGGTCGTTGGTCAAGAGCTTTTGGCGGCAGGCCAGTATCAAGCTGCGGTCACTGTCTTAGAAGCGGCATTGAGAATTGGCTCGTGTTCCCTTAAGTTAAGGTATGTATTTCTTGGACCATCTAAATATTCCTATCCCGAGTATTACAAGTCGGCATTGTGTGTGGCTCTTAAAGAAATATTGATATTGTCATTGGATATGTTTGCATCACCTTTTAATATTTGTTCCTTTTTACTAAAACTAAGACAGTTTCAATTTACATAAACTGTAGAAGAAGAAGTTTTCTTAGAAAAAAGTTTTGTTTTATAGCTTATGTATAACAAGCTACTCTTCTCGGTGTAAAATTCCAGCTTTAATGCAACATGTTATTCGCATATAGTTCTGTATATTTCAGAATGAGCGAGTGGGTTTAGTGGTACTAAACCATCTTCGCATTATTGCCTTTCTAATGAAACCGGTTTGGGATACATCGATTGGATGGTTTCAAAGTTTAAAACGGACATAGTTAGAGACAACTTTTGTGTTTTATGTATACGGATTACAATATTTGTATCATCATTCATAAAACCTATACTAATTCTACAAATCCAACTAATACCTCTTTAGTCAATGTGACAGGAAAAAATACAGGAAAATTTGAATAATAGTTAAATTTAAGATGCGATAATTCTGTCCCAACTCGGTCAATCAGAAATATAAGCATCTCTTTCTTTTAAAGTCATAATGTGTATTATCTATTTTGATTCTTGGGAACTGTCGTAACAAAATATGCGTAGGTATAACACCAGCCCATAGAAAAAAAACCAAAAAATAAATTAGTTACAAAGTGACCGTTACTAACGGTGCGTGTGTCGCGTTGCAGGTCGTTAACTTTTTGTGGTATCTTATAAACTGTGACTGTTTAATAGTGATTATTATTTGAACAACAATGAAAACCCTTGAGGTAAGTTTTAATTTTTAAGACATGAGCCTATAAATACAAGACGGACTATTTTCACAATCTCAAAGTTTAGCGCAACATAATGCTACACCAGAGTACTAATTTAATAAACAAAATATAATATTGCATACATTAAATATTAGCAAACATAAAAATCATAACATTTGGTAGTCTTTTATGAGCATTTAAGTAACTTTAGCCACGTCTTTCGACCCGCGGGGCAATCGACGCAAAGACGTCCGCGCGTATCGGTGCAGGTGACGGTTATTTCCGTTAAAAAGCGCGGGTAAATTACGGGGGCTAACAAAATGCGGCCGGACAATATAAGGGTTCGGAACCACAGCATGCAAAAGCGGTTATTACATAAGCAATGTCAGGAAGCCCAGATGTTGGGATGGTAAATAGCTGATAACAAATTCTGACTCTATTATATTTGATATAGAATAGGGTTACAGTATCTATATAAATTACAAAAATGACTTCTACCTATAACCACCGAGCCGATGTGCCGATAATATCTTTAAACTCACTCACTCGCTATAAGATCCTCATAATTATTCACGATTAACTTAAAATTATGTGACTCCTCTCACAATGTATACTGTCATTAACTGAAGAGCCATAACGACAAGACGGGGAGTTTGGAGAAACCGCGGGTTAGAATCCTGGGCAGGCACCTTTAAATTCTCTTTATTAATATGAAACTGTGTTTGATTGTTCTTTCCAATCTTTCATTGTGTTCGGTGATGGAATACTAAACTAGCATATCACAGAAGTGATTATGGGGTATGCATATCCTGTCCACCCGCGGGGAAGCAGCTTGGTGAGTCCGTGCTCTAAAAACCTTGTTATCGTCATTAAGCATAGGTTCCCCTATATTCTCGTGGTATCGAGAGCTGCGCCACCAACTGTCAACCAAAAGCGAATATAACAAATTCGTCCAATTAGCATACAACATTTTCTAATTTAGATTGTAAATTTAAAATGTTGTATTTGAATACTGCATTTATTAAATATCAAGTATGCGAGATATTTCGTTTCTGATTAATCTTTTAGCGCCGATTACACCATTGCCACCTCTCAAATCTTAAACGAAGACAAATTGCAGCTCAGTTCTTCACATTCATTAATATTACATTATTATTTTTAATCATGGACGATGTTATGGTTGACAGTAAGGTGGCTAGGGTTGCCAAATCAATGCTTAATTCGCAAAAAATGTCCTGCTGCAACGCATGGTCTAAAAGTTTTATTAATTCTGTGCAATATTTCATTTATTTATATATCTATAAAATACGAAAATCGTTATTTACGTGTAATATACTTGACATAGTCTTCGGTAATCGTATAGTCAGCACTCCACCACGAATCTCGTATCTTTCCGATTTAATGCTGCGTCTATAAGAAGTTTATTTTATATATATAGAAGTTGGTTGATTTATAGTCAACGAATACCTCTGACTACTGAAACTATATAGATATATACAATTTGGATATATGAAATTCGATACTTATTTGTTTATATAAGATAAAGCAATCGGTGACACAAACCTGTAAAAGAGTAAACAGGGCGGCAAAAATACTCGTATATGCAATTACAAATTTTCATCAACGAAACGTACACCCGAATGAGTTTGTTGTGGGCTCTTCTCAGATCAGGGCGCGAAGGAACCGTCGTAACTTTAGATTGTAATCTTATCATCAGTCATTCATTTAAATATTATATATAAAAAACGATATTTGACGATTCAAAAGTACTGTAATAGGCCTACTTGAATAAAGATATTTTGACTTTAACTTTGACATCCCGTTAGAATGAAAAATACTATGAAACCGTTAAAATTTTATAAAACGTTACCTAATTCATTAAGGCAAATCTTAGGCTATCGTTTTTCGAAAATATAGGACTAATTAATGCCAAGTGTATATCTTATATCACATTAAATAAAAGCAACGCGTGATTAAAATTAATAATAAATAACAAGGCCTATCTAAAAATTCACGTTTTAGATAGTGCATTTATGATAGTGCATCCACGAGATAAGGTGAAAGTAAAGTGATAATTTACAAACTAAAAACATACATAATACAATATATGTTGATATTTCTTTTTATTTCAATTTCATGTTTCTTTGACATATAGTTTTAAAACCACTTCATAAGGTTCAGCTTTTCACCTAATGATGTAATAAGGATTTTTATTTTTTTGTTGCACCACACTACCCTTAAAAAGAAGAAATATAAAAAAAAACTTAAACTAAATTAATAGTGTAGCACAATAGGCGGTCTTATCGTTTTGAAACGATTTGAAGCTTTATATTGAATTTCTTTTGAATAAAGTTTATATTTTATTGGATCTATTTCTGTTGACATGTAGTAAATATATTTTAAATAGTATTGCTACTAAAGAGTCTCAATTAGTAGCACAAGTATTGTCGTAGTTAAAGTCCCAACAACACATCTACTTATAGACAAGTTTTTATATATTTTTCATGATTTTTCTACATTAATTGCCAATTTATCCTGAGAGTCCCTAAAGCCCTGGTAACCTTACTTGACAGTGGTGTAATTTATATGTGCTTAAGGACGATATCTTTGGCGGAATTTCGACGTTTTGATTTATTTCGTACAACCGACGCAGGAAATAAAGATGTATAATGTTTCAAGTGATGCCAGGTTTAATAGGGCAAGTTATTTACGTTTGCTTATTTTCTTTTTGAACCTTGAACATGATATATTATTTTAAAGTAATTTGTTGACGAACTTCATCATTTTATGTCGAATAAATGTATAACTAGTTTATACCAGACTTCAGTTTAAAAGGTAAAAGTTTAAATAAAGTATCGAATTGAACTTAATTGTATTGAATTGTAACACTTTATCAAAGCATTGTAGTATGAAAAATGAATGCCTATGCAGCTTCCAATAGATGGCGCTGTATAATTTTTTTTAATAATGAATAATTAAAAAATCAAATACCATCCAATACAAGTTAAAAAAATGTATTTGATCTGAATGACTTTGCTGTTTAGTCTTGGATATTGAACCAAAAATCAAGTATAAAATACTAAAAGAAGACCGTCTATTTTGTTTAATTTTCAAACGGTTTTCCTGTAAAATTTGTTCTTGTATTGTGTCACTTCCAAAGTAATAATATAACATTCAATATTTGTCTGTGACAAAAACGGTAACACAAAATGTGAATAACTATAAAGAAATAAAGCACGATGGCCTAGTGGTGTGAAGGATGGAGTCTAATCCTTAAAAGTCCCTAGTACTAATCAAGTGCAGGCATCACTAAGGATCAATAAGTTTCTTTATATTAAAAAACTGACGTGCTTGATTATTCTTTCCAAACCATGATTGTACTTTTCGGTAAAAGAAAACATCGTAAGGAAACCTGTACATTACTTACTTTTTATACACAAAGGTTTTTGAAAAGAAAAAAATATTGATTTTTTTGATGTATTTTAAATGATATTTAATGCAAAAAAAAACTTTAAAAAATATTTTTTAAATTAGTTATAAATAATTCAAAATCGATGGAATTTTAATAAAAATCACGTGACTATAAAGGCGCTATGGTTGGTCTCCACAGATGTTATAGCTTTTTAATAACATGTACTGTTATAGAGACTAAAAGATCTCAATGCAATGCTCCATGACCACAGCAGAACTTCTGTACAGGTGGGACTAAAAATGAACATGGATAAGACGAAAGATATGTCCAATATTCATGTTCCGCTCCACCCCGTCATCGTTAGTATCGAGTACACATACCTGGGACACATAGTCCAGCTAGGTAGGTTAAATTTCGACAAAGAGTTTAACCGCCGAATCCAACTCGGTTGGGCAGCGTTCGAGAAATTACGGCAGATCTTTTCGTCCAATATCCCTCAGTGCCTGAAGACAAAGCTCTTCGAACAGTGCGTGTTGCCAGTGATGACCTACGGCACCGAAACGTGACCACTGACTATGGGACTCATACAAAAGCTCAGGCTCACTCAGCGTGCGATGGAGAGGGCTATGCTATATTGGAGTTTCTCTACGTGGTCAAATCAGCATTTAAAAACATTTTGTCGGAAGTTGTTTTTGTAGCACATAATGGTACAAAACAAGAACGACAACTTTTGAGGTTCGACTTTTTAAATATTAATTTGAATATTTATCAATGATAACAAAATTAAATATACCAAAAACACTGTAATTATTATTTCTCTATCAACTGCAATTATTGAAAACTAACATTATGACGTCACACACACTCGGGTTTGTTCGAGAGCTGTCGGCAAGTCTTCAATACTGGAGTCAAAAATTATTTTTCATTTTGACTAAACTTTTGAATTATTCCAAAAAAAAAACTTAATTTTGTTATGAAACTTATATATGTCGGAGAATAACAAAGAACGGAGAAGCATAAAGCACAGGGGCGTAGGGTTCTCCGCCGACATTGTTATTAATTNGAACTGCCGAGAGACGCGCCGGACTGCCACTTATTGACTCTGCCCCCACGCCGATACACAGATGGCGCCAGCGTTCCACAGACTTTTACACACGTACCAGTGATCCACAGACTCTTGCACTCCGACATATATCTTTTCATTTATAAAAACTATATATATTTTTTCAAAAACCTAATTATTAAAATTAGATAATCATCATGGATAGAGCAATATAGAAGTTTGCCCAGAAAATGCGTTAATGATAAAAATTTTGATAGTTACATGCGATTAAAGAGTTCCATTTTTAACGTGACAGGAGTCACACCCGTAGCGGGCGTTGAAACCCACACCTCGTCGCGATGTTATCTCCTTGATGGATCGAATCAGAACCGATACCGCCTCTCTGGGAGAACGCTTAACTGGATAAATAGGGACATTTATTTTTGATTTTTATCGATATAAGATAATTGTTGACTGATGACACTAGAACGTATCCTACGGTTACGGGTAAAGCTAAAGCTGCGACCCGTACTGGTAGATCAAATTACATTGAATGTTATAGATTACATTCATTAATTTAACGTCTACACTTATATTCAATGTCAAAATATTACCAAAAAGTTGTTAAATAAATTCTATATTTCCATAAGATTAAACGATAAAACATCTTAAATAAACGACCAATATTAAAAAAAAAATGTCACGCTAGCAATATTTTTCAATTCTTTATATTAGTTTACACTCTCCTTCCGTAAATGGTTTTCACTATTGCAATGGTCAATAAAACATTTTTATTCATCCGCTCAATTTCTAACACCTACGTTTTTAAACATGTAGTGAACGACGCTTCACGTTAATAAAAGTTTTTCAGATATTAATTCATATATTATATTTCATTTTCGTATATTTTTACAGCGATATATGTTCAAGGCTCACGTAAAAGGTTTAAATTTGTTTTATATTATTTGTAGAAAATAAATTATAACCAACGAAGCTACTCCATCGCCGCAAGGTCAAATCTGAGATGTAGGGCCAAGATCCTAAGTAAATCACCTGGCCCAAGTAAGAGCCAGAGAGGAACGGCTCGGGTAAAGGGGAGGCACACCCGTATACACCCCCACGCACGAATCCACACTTTAACTGTGACGATACCCCCTACTATATTACTTGTTCAGCAATTCAAAAAAATCTATGGAAGATTACCATTGTTCCTTATGTTTTGTATAGATTTACTCTAACTTAACTATTGTTTTTTTAAAAAATATATAAGCAAGTAGCAGCCCATTAACGCCTCACTGCTGGGCACAAGCCTCCTCACTCATAAAAGGGTGGGTTTTTAGAGCATAGACTCACCATGCTGCTCCACTGTGGGTCTGCAGGTATGGTACACAATTGCACCCTCTATTCCTTCACTCTCATATTCCGACGCGACGGGAATCCGACACGAACGGAGAGATCAGGCATAGGACCAATGGCTTAACGTGCTCTCCGATGCACGGGGGTGGAGCACACCGCCAACTTCCCAACTTATGGAGGAAATCTTAATAAAAAACTTAATTCAAAAATTATGCATATACATTTAAATATATTCCAAGAGAATTTCTGTTATTTTTTTATTGCACTAATGGACAATTCGACAAAACCCCGTGTACGATAAGAATGTTCTCACTTCAATACAAAGATTTCTTTTCTCATTATTTTGTATCCATGCATGACGTTATTTAGATAGATTAAAGATACTCATTATTACAAGTTGCACATTAGTTTACCATGCAATATAATACACGTTGTTTATCGATAATATACACTAGCAGTACACAAAGATTAATATTATTTGCATTCACCTGTTCCTATCGTAAATCTTCCTTCATTTCTTCCAAGTAACTGTCAGTAGACAAACAAATTCCATTAATCTCCCCGGGTTTGCTATCATTAAGCATCAATTCCGGGAGTTAGCTTTACTATTAAAACACTGTTACGACAAATACGATTAGTTCTTGTCATATCCTTTAATAAAGCAGTTTTCACACAACAATTGAATTAATTGTATGAAATTATAAAGATTTATATCAACAAGTATAAATAATTATAATTATAGGAGATGATGCGAACGCTGGAACTTCTTAACGGCATTTGTAATAAAATCAGCTATGCCGTTTATTGGTCTTTTGATGACTTCATCATATACATGTTATATTGCTTAAAAAAAAATTATGAGTTTGTCGCCTTTATAACAAAGCGTCTTATTACATAGTCTATTGAAGAATATATTCGTAAATGTATACAAAAAGTAAAGACAATTACTAGCACCATAACACAAACTTGAAAGAGACCTTTAAAGGTCTCGCATGAGCTCTCAATAGAAGGCTTTATATAATTTTTTTCAAATATATTAAATAATTAATTGAAAAGATAAAAATCTATTTATCCTGCATTGTATAGAAATATCAAGCCTGGTTCAGTGGTACAAGTACTCGCTAGCAGAGGTCCCGGAGTTGATCCCGGGTTGGGTCTATTAAGGAAATTGCACATTCTAATTTCCCTGAGTCAGGACTGGTAGGAGGCTTCGGCTGTGGCTAGTTACCACGCTATCAGGGAAGAGGTACCACCAAGAAAAGAGATTTGTGTTCCGGTACGGTGCTGTGTAGAAACCAGAGGAGGTAAATTGCCTTTTTCAGATTAGCGCGCTTTAATCTTTGGCTAATGTAATGATACATCACTTACCATCGGATATGATCATAGTCAAACGCTAACCTGTCAGCAATAAAAATAGATTAAAAGTGCGTGCGTACAACATACTCGTACACATGTCAGAAGTAAAATTTCTTTGGCGAACTAATTTTTAAGTCGTGTTTATATTTATACAAATGTAAAACTTTAGATTTCTGAGACTTAGAGGGGAGGAAAAAGGATGATATGTTAAGAATTTAATGAATTTAATTGTCATTAAATTAGTGAAATCTCCAATGATTATTTGTAAATAAAAATGCCACATGTTTTGCCTCTGTATTAGAAATTATTAATTAAATTTTATTTTTGAATTTATGAAATATTTTATATTTTATTAACAAATTCATATTAAAATCACGCGTTTCGTTCGTAAAAATTTTACCCTCATTTGCCTAAAGTTTCACTTCAAAAATCAAGTTTAAAAATTGTACTTGAATTTGAATAGATGAATAACAAAGTGTTTTACTAACGTTTGAAAATTTGAATCATCATAAATAGCAGGGTAATTGAACGAATAGTAAGAATCAATAAAAACATATTACAATATGCATAAGAAAGTGTGAATTAGTTCTTGTTACGCCACTACATTACTATAGTTTGCCACAACGA
This sequence comes from Elymnias hypermnestra, assembly GCA_015832385.1. Taxonomy (NCBI): domain Eukaryota; kingdom Metazoa; phylum Arthropoda; class Insecta; order Lepidoptera; family Nymphalidae; genus Elymnias; species Elymnias hypermnestra. The sequence continues at coordinate 5,305,117 of JACTOM010000909.1, read as the reverse complement.
TCGCAGCCCCACTCTGTTGGACTAATAGTCTTGTTTATTTATATTCATATTCTGACAAAAAACATAATTACGATAGACAATTACAGATTTTTTATTACAATCTTTATCTCCTTGAGCCGATATTGCCACCGCACGTGCAATCAAATGTTAATTGAACAACTGTATTATAACTTGAAAGTGTAATTGGTCATAAAAGATCAATCATTTATTGCACACATTAACGGCAGATTTAAAGAGGAAAGTAAAAATCACACGTAGTCATATGCCTGTTATCCTTTTACGATCTTTCTGTTAATAGCAATAACTTAAAACTACTGATAATTGAATACTTTGTTTGAATATAGGATTTAACTTTTTAGAGAGCAAGAGAGCAACAAAGTTTTTTTACTGCTGGCAAGTTATCGCATAATTATACTCTCACCTGATGGTAACTGATAATACAATCTAAGATGGAAGCGAGTTAACTTCGTAAGACGTATTTTACCCTTTGTAGGATTAAAGCAGCATCTTACCGCAATAGTCGTAGTAACGTCTCCTAGCAGTCCAAACTCAAACACATTAGAAAATGAATTATCTAAATGAAGATAGGCAACGTAAGAAAGCGTCGCCATGTCGCCTCTCTTCCAACTTGGTTCGTAGATTCGCTATCTCACTCGCCGCACGTGTGTACAGTTTTTATCACTATAATCAACCAGATTCCCCGCGAAGTATAGGTTTTTTTTAATATTAAAGCCAATTTACACAAATGCCTGACAAATTATGTAAGTACATATTGTACTATAACATACATACATGGCAAGACGCCTCATTCCTATAGGGGTAGGGAGAGACCACGTCCTTTCACTTGCCACGATCCTAGCATATCTCCTTCGCTTCTTTCATTTTCATTAAACCTTTCATACAAGTTCGTCGTTTTAGAGTACTCTTGACCTGGCCCTTATTTAAAATGTCCTGGGTTTAGTCCAGGATCGTTCCCCTTAGTCTTCCCCTTCCAACTTACCTATTCACTCTTGACTCATAAATCCTTTTTGTCAGTCTCCTTTCATTCATTATCTCTACGTGCCCAAATCATCCAAGCATATCTTTCTCAATTTTAGTCACTACATCTTCTTCAATACCACAACATAAAGTTATACTAATATATAATAGTGTTAGATTTTCATGCGAACAGAGAAATAGACGCGAAGGATTCTGCTAAATAATAGGCAAAGAAAAGGCAATCAACAAATGTGATTCTGTATTGGTTTCTGTATTATTATATGAAATGTTTTCTACAGGGGTTCGGTGTTCAGTGCATTGTCATCGGCACATTGGGCGCTCAGCCAGTTAGACGCTGCCATTAACTACATGCAGCAAGACTTAGCCGTTGCCAAGTCTCTGGGTGACACTGCTGGCGAATGCCGAGCACATGGAAATCTTGGCGCAGCTTACTTTAGCCAAGGGTCATACAAAGATGCGCTGACAGCTCACCGATATCAACTAGTCCTAGCTATGAAGTGCAAGGTAAGATTACAATACTTTATTATCAGATGCACTGGCAAGAAATTAAATTGTTTTATTATTATTAAATATATCTTTGATAGGGCTTAAATAATTGTGGCATTACCTTAATGCATTAGTGATAAGCCACTTGGAATTATTCGCTAAAATAGTCTCGCAATCAAATCCTAAAGCGGCATCTCTAAGTTTTCATAGGTGTTCATTATTTGCCTCTGAATACCCTAGGAGCAATTGTGGGATATGTGTAGCCTGCCAAACTGCAATTTTGCGGCATTGTGGATCCAGAATCTATCTCTCATCTAAGGAAGCCTCTGTACTTGTAATGGCGTGAATAAAGGCTTCCCATTTTAGTATAGGATCTAGATTCAATGCTGGATGAAACAAATATCGATCCCTGAACGTTCTGCCAGTAAAGACGTAGCAAAAGTGTTTGTGGTTAGAGTGTGTATAAAATAATAATATCTAGTGACCGACCATGTGTAGTATAGCCTATGACTGACGACATAGACTAATGACATGGCTTATGAACACAGAACTACTACTAGTGATATAGATCACAATAAAATAGACATATGAAAAATTGCAGAGAAGCCAATAAAGGGTAAATTGACTATTTATCTCTTACCAGGCTAGCGCGTTACATTCTTAGACTGTGTTACCGCTTATTAGAAGAGATAATATGTCAAGAGGTAACTTGTACGCAATGTAAAATCTAAGATATCAAATTTGATTTGTCTGGCTAATACTGAGGAATTTCAAGCCTGGCCATGACTCCGGCTGTGGTTTGTACTTTATTAAGCTCCCCGTAATTACCAAGTGTGGTTTCTTTTGTGAGCAATTTGAAATCATTTTGTACAAATTGGATATACGACGGCATTAAAAATTTTCAATTAGCTTTAAGGGAATGATGTATTCATATAATTACCTTGTTAATACCAAATAATATACACATGCCACTAATCTCACAAACTTAACTCATCACAAGATTTTTAGATTCGAGATTGAATTGAAATTGTTTAATTACCAACTGCTTCTGACATTTGTAGTAATCACCTTCGATCTTAAGCGATTGAGTCTAAATCAGTCCAAAAGAAATTTTATTTGACTCCGTTTATTTTAAACTTTTTCTGATTCAATACAAGATTGCATTAGAAGATATAAAAAAAGTTATTAAATAGGTAAACAAAATGTATTTTTGTTTAAGCATAATAACACCAGGCACTAGATAGTATCACAATATATAACCATTGTGTAATCCGGTCAGGATTTGATAGTTTAAAAGAAAAAAATCCTTATTTAAGAAACAAATTAAAGTAATCTATGCAATATATTGCACTTGTAAAGGAAGAATGCGTGCCTTACATTCTAAGGAAATATAATTAGCGAGCAGTTGTGCGTGAATCTTCTGTAAACGTATAAAATCACTTTCTCTCAACGCATAAATATGTTGTTTTACTAGAACCGGTGTCCACTTTGAACCTGTCTCATTGTGACCAACGTTGGTTCAAATATTACACTGTATTTAACTGGAGACAATATTATATAATAGAAATTGTATGATATAATTAAAAATTTGTTACTCTTTATTAAAAGAAACAAGGTTTGTATATGTACATATATATATATATATATATATATCTATACACATAATCCTTTTGTACGTGTATATGAAACATTTCCTTCTTTACGTTTGAATAGATTTTTATATTATAAAAGATATTTCTAATATTGACAAAAATCACATGGTTTTTTTTAAATTCACATTTTGACATTTATGACAATTAAATTCATTAAATTCCCAACATAACTTCCTTTTCCCTCTTAAGTCTCGGAAATGTAAAGTTTTAGATTTTAATAAATATAAACAAGATTTAAAAATTAGTTTGCCAAAGATTTTTTACTTCTGACATGTGTTTTTGTCCGCACGCACTTTTTTGTGATGATTGCCCATTTTTGTCATAAACCCAGGAAGATATTTACCAATCAGCGAAGCAAATATTGGCCACGTTGGTCGCCACAGCTATCTTCCAACAGGCACTTATGGAGTAACTTTAAAGTGCAAATAGTAAAATCCTCCTTTGAATTGCCGGCGGGCAGTAATTTTAATTTGCAGTTAACGCACAAGACACTGCTCTTTACAGCGGCGGTGCAATGACGTTTATGGATTACTATTCTTTTTACATCGAACCGCTCACATATGAATTAACGTTTTATACAGACACTTGATATAGGGACGCTAAATGAAAAAGGTAAGCTCGTATCACAGACTGGTAATACCGGCTTCATATCTACCTCCTGATAAGTATGTCTAAAGATATTAAAGACGATCGATAGCTTTGTAGGATCATAGAACGTTGTGATTACACGTTTAATATTATCCAGTTCATCATTCAAATTATTTGATAAGAAAAATTCATTGATAACTTTTCGTGACAGATTATTGTAAGGGAGAGAAGATTCCAGGTCATTCATAATGACGATGACATTGGAAAGTCGTTATTTATTTGAATAAACAAAGTTTTTAACCATTATCGTCGTCGTCGTCTCAACCGATGGACGTCCACTGCTGGACAAAGGTCTCTCTTAATGAAGTTCAATGCGCCCGATCTTGCTCCGCTTGTATCCAACGGCTGCCAGCGACACGCCTGATACCATCGGTTCACCTGGTGAGGGGTCTGCCAACGCTGAGTTTTCCGGTGTGAGGCCCCCACTCTAGCACCTTCGGGCCCCAACGTCCATCGGTTCTGCGAACTATGTGCCCTGCCCATTGCCACTTCAGCTTTGCAATTCGGTTGGCTACGTCGGTGACTTTAGTTCTCCTACGGATCTCCTCATATATATATATATATTCATAATAGAACAATGTTATTGCGTTAAGTGTATCCGATATAGTAATACTAGCTTCCCGCGATTTCGTCAGCGTGGAATGTTTTTTGGGTAGAATTTTCATTAATTTAGGCAAATTGTTTTTCAAATACGAAACATACGTATAAATACTTCAATGAGCTATTTTGCCGAGTATTACTGCAATACTGTGGTCGTCAATAGTTAACACCCCCACAAACCCCCTTGCGGGTGGCATTTCGTAGAATCCGTTCTTAGCTGATATCTACACGGCAAAAGGAACATTCCTACAAAATTTCAAGTCTCTATGCCTTGTGGTTCCAGATATATCGTGATGAGTCAATAGATACCCGGATATCTCTAATATACATACACTAGCTGAAGCCGCGACTTCGTCTGCGTAGAATGTTTTTTTGGTAGCATTTTCATAAATATAGGCAAATTGTTTCACAAATAAGAATCATAAGTATAACACCCCCGCCACCCCCCTTGCGGGTGGAGTTTCGTAAAATCCGTTTTTAGCTGACTTCTACTCAGCAAAAGGAATATTTCTACCAAATTTCAAGTCTCTACGCCTTATGGTTCCAGAGATATCGTGATGAGTCAATAGATACCTGGATGTCTCTTATATATATAGGTATAAAATATATACCTAGACAACGTGCGCGAAATATGAAACAGTGTGAAAATGACGTGCCACAGCTAGTTGTTTAATAGAAAGCTTGATAGAGTAACACTTAAATATTGCTTTTAGATAATTTCCTTTAAATTACGGTATGCGAGTTGCAATTGTCAGATCATAAATATGATCTCAGTTGCATAAAAATCAACTTTTAGGGACCAATTCGAATTGCATACTCTAATAATTATTAGGGAAAAACGACTCAACTGAATCCATACATGAAGCAATATAAAAAACCAAACAGTCGTAAAAAATATTTATTTTACGCGTTCCGCGAGAATGACCGGCAACAAAAACTTTCTGTCGGCACAAAATAACCGAGAAATTGTAGCGAACTGGGAATATTTTATCAGAAATACGACATTTTTATCCGTAACTAATGCGTTGACTTGCTCAACCGTTTTATTGTACTGAGTTGACTCGCTATAACGAAAACCGTTAAATTTTAAATTTATAGTTTTTTAATACACATACCTTCATTTAAGAGTGACAGTAGTATTTGTAACTATCAGTTCTCCGCATTATTACCCGCCTCCTTCCCAACCCTGTGGAAACATGAAAAAATCCTAGAGAGCGTCTGCAACAAGTTAAACAGACAAATAGTTTACGAAACTTCACAAAGACATTTTTTAAGGGTTTCTATATGTCTACTGATTTTATATCTCTTTCCTGATAAACCTCCATTTGACTAATCAATAAGTTGTTATGTATATGGATATCTAAATAATAATTTATTTATTGGACACCACAACATAAAGATGCAAAGATTCTACTTAAGCAATTCTAGTAGATAAAGTGTGTCTCAAATAATGTGATCCTCTGGATCCGGAATAGTTAATGTTGTATTTCGGCTTACAGCGCGAATCTCCAAAATTCTTGATTAAAAATGTGAATAACCGAAAATATGTATTATTAAGAAAAGCAATAAAAATAACATATATATATAAGCGTGGAGAAGTGATCAATATTATCAATGTTAGACATATATTTATGCTGTCGCCCCATGCTATCTAAAACATATTTTCCAGAAGCATTAAAAATGGCAAAACTTTTTAATATAGTTGTCTTTTTAAAAAAATGTTAGTCCTCTGCGTTCGCAGCCTGTGTTACCTTGTAAATCCAATTTATTGATATAGATAAATGTAAATGGAGTGTCTGTTCGTAATTGCAAACAAATAGCTTTTGTCTATATGCATATGAGTGCAGTATACAGATGATATGAGGTGTAACTAAGGCTCCTTCAGTTAAAAAAAAAGGCACCCGGAATTACGCGGATAAAACCGCCGGGAACAGTTAGTTGTTAATAAATCCCTTTTCCTCTTTGATTTATATTGTAATATTTCTTTTTGATATACCACTCTTATAAAGATGAGGTTATTATAACCTTAATTTTCAGTTAATAAGTTTTGTTGGAAAGATCCTTTGAAATATGATTTAAACAATAACTCTTGCTATAAAGATTCGCCTATAGGTTTTGATTGTAATCGTTAAAACTCAATGACTCAAAGAAAAATAAAGCTATGTAAGCTTCTTATATCTTGTGTCAAATAGTTCCATAAGGCAACACGAAATTTAGTTAACCTTTTATTAAAATAACAAGAATAAAGAATCATTTCCTGTTATGCAATTAAAACACTTTAACTTTTAAATTACTGGTACTTTTCTAAATCTTCCCAGGGAATCTTATCAGCTTATCAAACCATTCTACTAAGAACGAGCTTATCAAAACGCATTAGAGCGCGTGATTAATAAAGGTGTTATCTAATGAATATTAACTAAGATGAATAAATTATGGCCGAGCTTAAGATAATATGTTGAACAAAAATTCAAAGACTTTGAACACTTTCACATACGTTTTATAAATAAATGAGCCTATCAAACATAGCCTTGGAGAACATATAAACCGCGAATAATTTGACAGTAACACGTCTGGCGCGCGCTTCATTAGGGAATATCTAGAATAACTGACGTCGCTAGGGCTACCAATTATTATATGCAAAGTGGTTTTTTTGCTAAGATTCCTTACTGCCTCGTGGCCTTACTGCGTCTAATCTCTTTCCGGTTTTGTGGTATTCCCGTTACAGCTGACTATGAGAATGAAGGAATGGAGAGTATACTCTTGTAATATACCAGCCAACCTGCAGTGCAGCAGAGGTGTCGGTCTATGCTTTAAAAATCCTCTCTCCTATGAGTGAGGAGGCCTGGGCCCAGCAGTGGGGCATTAATGGACTGCTACCTATCTTACCTTACTGCCTCATGACCTAGGCAGTATGTTTGGCTACAGACAATAGGTCCTGGCTTCTCGTCGGACGAATTTAAAAATCGATATTGTGTTTTTTATAAGAAATTGTATTTGCCAGAAATTGGTCCGTCTCGGATCTCTCGTGTCGGATTGTTGGCCTATCGGACAATAAGAGTGTATTTGTGTACTACCCCTGCCAACTCGCAGTGGAGCAGCGTGGTCTATGCTTTAAAAACCCTCACCCCTATGAATGAGGAGGCTTGTGCCCAGCAGTGGGACGTTAATGTGCTGCTGTTACCTTAGCTTTATTACGTTCCCTTATAAATTTTAAATCAAATTTTGTTCCAATTTTCCATCGTTAATATAATAGATTTTATTCATTTACACAAATTCGAACACATTTTTTAAACACGTAAAAGTTTCTAAATGTAATCTAAGGTGATGATATAGTTTGAAATGGTAATGCTGACCTAATAAGATATATAATTTTTCCCCTTTTTTAATTCATATATTAGCACATATTCTGCTGTTCAAATGTTCAATCGTCAACAACATTACAAAAACTGAAACCTTTTTGCTGTAGGTATAATTTTGTGCAAAATACATGAATTTAATTTATATATATAAAAATACACAAACATATATATGTATATATTAAGGTTTGGTTTATTGAACCAAAATTTAATTTGCTTGTATAATGTAAAAATGTATAATGAATTTACGAAGATGGCGTAGGAATTCATCTATTTTTTTTACATTACTTATTTTGTTTGATTCGAAATAAAATTCATGATTTTTACAACAAATTTTGTATACTTGGGATCTAAATTTACAAAAGATGGAACATGTGAAAGTGATATTGAAAGGAGAGTAAATGCAGGGAATATGGTAAATGGTGCTCTGCTAGTCTTTATGAATAGCCAGATGGTGTCTCAAAGGGCTAGACTGGCAGTGCATGCTGGAGTGTTGGTGCCAACACTTATGTATGGTGGTGAAAGTTGGGTATGGCAGAAGAATCACAAAAGTAAAATAAATGCGGTAGAGATGAGAGCGTTGAGAAGCATGAGTGGATTAAAACTGAGTGACAGAGTAAGAAATAGTGTGATAAGAGAACGTTGTGGTATAAAAGAAGATGTAGTGACTAAAATTGAGAAAGGTATGCTTAGATGGTTTGGGCACGTAGAGAGAATGAATGAAAGGAGACTGACGAAAAGGATTTATGAGAGTGAATGCTAAAGTTGGAAGGGGAAGACCAAGGCGAACGTTCCTGGACCAAATCCAGGACATTTTAAATAAGGGCCAGGTCAAGAGCACTCTACACCGACGAACTTGTATGAAAGGTTTAATGAGAATGTAAGAAGCGAAAGAGATATGCAAGGATCGTGACAAGTGGAAGGATGTTGTCTCTGCCTACCCCTATGGGAATGAGGCGGGATGCTATGTATGTATGTATTTTTACAACATATTCAATTTTATTAAAGTTTTGATTAGCATACTCTAGTAGTATTTATTATGTTACTGGCAACCCTAAGTGAGGCAGTTGCGGATTACATGTCATATACACGAGGATTGAATGTAAAAGGATTCTGTAATATCTGAGCTTTCTATGACTTTAGTTTGAATGATTTCCAGTATACAAGGCGACTGCTCCTTTGAAGTAGAGACTAATTTTAATAATATAACGCAAACTTTACGATCATTTTATACTTCAAGATGACATGGTCATTTATTTTCCTATGTTCATATTTCCTGAGTGACTCAATTCCTTTAATTAAAATGATATAGTTAACGACTTTAACAAAACATTCCTTAAGTACTTTTTATTAATTATAGAGAGCCGTTTGCAATAAAAAATTAATCTATCATTATTTTATTTAGATCCATTATATATTTATAATTCAAATATAAAATGTTAAGAAATCTTGTTATTCGTTACGTATTTTAAAATAAAACATATTGCTATGCTCTAGTATACAGTTAGCAGAGATTCTGAGTTCAATTTCCGTTAGGGAAAATTTGTGAAATCGCATTTTTTTATTTCTCTAAATCTGAAAATGTGGGAGTTTTCGGTCGTGGCTACAGTTGTAGCTAGTTAAATCTTGACAGCCTGAGGTTTGATCCCCGGTAGAGCGAATTAAGGAAATTATATTTTCTAATTTGTCCGAGTCTGGACTGGTGGGAGGCTTCGGCCGTGGCTAGTTACCACCCTACCATTATCGACGGACCGCCAAGCAAAGAGATTTGTGTTCCTGTACGATGTTGTGTAGAAATCATAAGACTTAAATTGCATCTTACCAGATTAGCGCGCTTTCGTCCTACACAGTATCATTACCATCGACTGCTATCTTGTAAGCCATAAAAAAACCAACCTTATCAGTAAACAAGCAAAAAAATGACGTTCCAATACATACGATACTTTATAGAAACACTATAAAACATAAAAAAAACACGTATAAGATACAAAAAGTACATTTTGATATTGTAGTTTAGATCATAGTTAGAAGAAAAATGAATACGACAAAAAAGTTGGATTTTGTCCTTAGAAGAACGACTATACTTTAAGTCAAAACGATTTAAATTTCTATACGGTACGTTTTATTGCTATAACTATCACAAAATCAAATTTTAATTTCAAAGTTTTTTTTTAGTATTTACGTTTGTAATCGAAACACGTAAAATATTTTTCTTATGACCAAGAACAAAAGGTTTTTAATAAAATAAAATAAAAATCTTTTATTGCAACCGTATTTCCGGTCATAGTGGTGTTAGTAAACATAATTAACTTAAAAACCAGGTGTTAGTAATACAATTATTGCTACTGAAATCTATTTCCGTTCCGACTTGTCAGTACATGAACCAATGAGCAGTGGTTCAAATACTGACAGTCGAGCCTGGCAGCAAACGCACTCAAGATGGTTTTGGAACCGGTCCGGACTCTTCGCAACAGGGATGTACACCGCTTAAGCATGGTTGGATAGAAGCAATCGCGCACACGCGCCTCGGCGAACATACCTGAAGCGCTGTAGAAGCAGAGCAGTTCCATCAGCATCCTAAATGCATTATTATAATGCACGCGTAGAGGGCTGTACTGTTTTTGAGTGTAATACACCCACAGGCTACTCGCGACCCACAGGCTTTTTGTGTAGTCGTGTAATTTTTGATATTGTCGATCTTTCCAATAGTTTTGACGTGTATTATTTTATTTAAAATTATTTTTTATGTAAAGTATATACATACAGGTATTATTATTCTAAACTGCATAAAATATTACTTACAGTCATCTCGACAGCCACTACATATAAAGAATCAAGGAAAGTATTCTAATATTGTAAGAAAAAGTTTCAAAGGAAAATTATTTATTGTTAACTTTTGTATTAATTATGTTTCTAATCACTATGTCTTAATAGCTATAAGAATATGGTGATACATCCATACCTCGCTTTACGGTCTATAAAAGTCGTGTAACAAATCAATTATTGATACATAAACGCACTTTATTTCATTTAAATTAACATACTCCAAAAAGCAACAATACTGTTAACAATATTTTGCAGGATTATCGTTCCTCTGTATTTAAGATTAGACTGCATAGTTCTTTATATAATGAAGCAACTTTATAAAACATAAAATATGTGTTTTCTAATGGCTTTAATCTGCAAACGTGAAGTGATTACCTGCAGATCACACTCAAAATGATGATGTACAGACATCGGAAAAAAGTTATATTGCTGTTATAGTGAAAAATTTTATGCCATAAATCGAAAACTTGCATTAATTGTAGAGGGCCTTTATAGCGAAACGCCATAAAGACCGGTCGTATGGTCGACCAGGTATGGGTGTCATTGCCTATAATGCAATTGAACTCTTTATATGTATGCATAGTTCTATTTCCTTTAGTTCAAAAATGGCTCTTACATATTGTATATACACTAAAAACTCTGTTCAACTTGTCAGGTAATAAATAAAACTACACCATTTTAGCAACATCGTTTAAGTCCAAATCATATTTTAAAACTATTCCCAGAGTTCGACGGCAATAAATGCCAAAACATGTGTATAATTAATAAAATGTCCGCCAAAATGAATATGCATGTATGACCGCGAATTAGGAAATAAATACACAACACGACATGTCTAAAAATGGTACTTTTTAACGTAGAAATTTCCAATTTAATTACTCAACTATTCCATCCGCGATATGCATATCAGGAAATACAAATTTGAATAAAGTGTAGTTATATTTTTTCCATTACGTCCCGGTATTTGTTCTCTTTGGACTCAAATTAGTATTTCGCACATCTGGGCCAGTAGACAACAAGACATTCTAAACACGCCAGTACAACGCTTAAAAATGTATGAGAATGACGTTTCATATCGATATGTCACATGGACAAATTGTGGCGTTCTAGTCGTTCGACGTAGCGTTATTGTACATAGAATATCACTTTGACTATAGGAGACGTTAAGACATGTGTTTGATATGGTGCAAGTGCAAAAATTCAACAAAATATATGAATGAATATTTTGTTTTTTATTTATGTTATTTATTACAGCAAAAGGAGCGAAACACACAATTTTAATACAAAAACAAACTTCTAACGCCATATTTTGGAGTTCAGAAATCATTCGTCGGATTGAGCATACACATTTTTAATAAGAACCCCGAATCACTTCAGAGTTAACCTCCACATAGTTTTAAGAAATATGTTAAAAACCTACCTATTACAAAAAGCATATTATGATATTGAAGATTATTTAAGCGACAAGGATGTTCTTACTTGATTCCAGTTGCACATGAAAGCTAAACACATTGTAACCTACAAAAAAGCTATTTAAAGGAGTAACCGTTGAGTTTCTTGCCGGTTACTTCTCAGCGGATTCAACTTTCCGAATCGGTGGTAGATTTATTACCAACGGACAGACTACTGACGATTCAAAAGTACTATGTGAGCCTACTTGAATATTTTGATAATAATCTCATTTTGTATACGAATGTTGTAACGTCGAAGGACACGCAAAACATTACTTTCAATATTGAATTTTAAGTTGGAACAATATTAATTATTTATAAAAAAATTGACATAAGTTACTACAAAATATCATCTAACAAAAAAATTAAACATGATTAAATAGTTGAAACCGAATTTAGTATAGAATAATTTGTATAAAAAACAATTCTATAAACTTTTTAATCACTAGCTTTAATGAGTTAAAATTTGAATCAAACTGTATTAACATCAAGCGTCGTCAACATTAAAATATATATTTCTTTTTTGTTGATGGGTTAGCACTCTGTGATCACACCTGATGGTAAATGATGATAAAGACTAAGATGGTAGCGCACTAATCTAGTAAGAGGCAATTTACCACTTATGGTCTCTTAAAAGCATCTTACCGGGTCACAAATCTCTTGCGTGGCGGTACGTCTTTGCTCTTAGGGTGATTGGTAACTAGCCGAAGCCTCACACCAGTCCAGATACAAACAAACGCAATTTTCTAAATTCACCCTACTGAGAGTCGAACCCGGAATTTCTGCTAGCAGAAAGAGTACACGCACCATTGTCCCAGCGAGACCATCAAAATTTATTATTAGATATAAAAAATTACCTTCCTTATTAACATTGGAAATTTGAACAAGATATAATATGGGTGTGAGCTAATAGTAGGGATTGAAAAAGTATATTCGATGCGATCAATGATATTATATGTCCTGACATTCACTCAAGAGCATCACAAAGACAACCTATTAAAGTTGAAATCCATTGAAAGGAGATCAAGTCAATATGTAAATCACTGCGTTATCGTATCATGTTGCACATACTTAATTAGCTAGGTTGCCAACTTGGTAGGGCAGAAGTTTTACGTCGATATCGATGCTATCGACTTGAGTCCGTCGTATGTAATGTATATATTATTTTTAATAAAAACATTTAATTGAAATTTATATTACATACTAATTGCAAGGGCTCCAGTCCTAGATGGAGATTTGTATTATTTCTATAAGGAATTATAATTAGAACTAGGTACGGATTCTAAGAAAAAAATAGAATTAGATTTAACTTTTGTATTTACAAGTGTGTGTGTGTGGCATATGCAATAAATCTAGGGTGTGTGTATCTATATTGTGTGTTTTGTAATATTAATATATCTTTTTATTTGAAGAACTCAGTAATCTTAATTTACGCAAAGTGCTGGAAATTCTCTAGATTTCTTCAACAATATGATTTCTTCTACGTAAAAGCTATCAATTTTTTTTAAATTTGTTATATTTTAATCCAGTTAAAAGTTTTGAACCTTATACATATACTTGTATATGTTTAAGGTGTATAGGACTTTTATATTGTAGAGTGATTTTTTTAAAGGTAAGCTGCGTGTTTATCTATTTTTATATGTATCGAAAGTTCGTACTTTCGGCGCTATTTTAAGTAACTATAGTGTCACATTGCTTCCTTATTAAATAAATGCGTTAAATTACGTGTCTGAAATTTTGTCAAAATATTTGGCAATTTCTTTTGCTGCGTCTTTAAAATTTGTAACTCTTAATTAATTCAATTTATTAACAATTACTTGTATTAACAGTTCATGGAAATGTAGAGAGAATGAATGAAAGGAGACTGACAAAAAGGAATTATGAGTCAAGAGTGAATGCGAAAGTTGGAAGGGGAAGACCAAGGCGAACGTTCCTGGACCAAATCCAGGACATTTTAAATAACGGCCAGGTCAAGAGTACTCTAAACCGACGAACTTGTATGAAGGGTGTAATGAGAGTGAAAGAAGCGAGGGAGATATGCAAGGATCGTGGCAAGAGGATGTTGTCTCTGCCTACCCCTATGGGAATGAGGCGTGATGCTATGTGTGTATGTATGCATGTAACAATTACTACGCGAGCGGCGATGTCATACTTTCCATCCTATGTGCGTAATATACTGATACTTGCAGCACCAATAGCAAAAAGTTTGAGCAGTTTTTTTATCTCAATTGTGTCATTGGTAATGGAACGAATACGAAAATTATGTTATTCATTCAAATACCAATTATAAAGAAGCTTTTCGTTAAGTATAATTGTGACAGCTTGACGATAAAAATAAAGATAACTTCAGTTCATGAACGAGGGAGCCAAGTATAGTTATTTTCATGATCACAATCGTTTCCTAAACCTTGGCGATCAGCAACAAATTATGCGTCTCACCACTATCATTTCGTCGAGACAAAAGCCCCATTGGCGGTCTGTTGTCGCATGTTTTTTGCCTTTGTGTTCCATTTCCTCTTTGAAAAGGATGCGATGCGTTTTTAAAGTATTTCATTTTGTTTTTTGCTCCTATTCCTTATTTTTATTTTATTTAGCCTAATCTGTCATGGACAGAAAATAATATTTTCATATCTCACTGTCGATAATGAACTAGGCCTAGCCTACTATCATCCCACAGTATAATGTGATGAATCTCTCCATAACTTGTTTTCTAGACTGAGGGAAGTACTACAATATATATTTGCTTAAAATATGCTTCTATTCTAGAGGCGTTTACAAAATCGTAATTTCTAATTTTAATCTAGATGTTGTGATTCAAAACATCCCTTCAGAAACATACTTTCTGCAAAGTTATGTTAAATTGTTCCTTAAAAATTGAGAAATTCCCGGATAATAATTGTGTATTCCTTAATACTTACGGTTAAATGCAAATAAATCACGGTGAAATAAATATATAAGTAAGTAGCTACCCTTTATCTCCTACTGCTGGGCACAGGCTTCCTTACTCATATGAGAGAGGGGTTTTAGAGCATAGACCCACCACGCTGCTCCAGTGCGGATTGGCAGGCATAGTACACAGGTGCACTTTCATTGTCCGATGTGACGGGATTCCGACATGACCGATGAGAGATCAGGCGCAGATTCAATGGCTTAACATGCTCTCCGAGAGACAGGGTGGAACAACACCGCCCACATCTTAACGTCGGGCAAATATTGAGAAAATGTTAATAGAAAACTCAATATTGATTTTTGAATTGGCCCGATCCGGGACTCGAACCCAGGACCCCATGTCTTTAATAGAACATGCTAACCTCTAGACCAATGAGACAGTAAAAAACTATATATGAAATAATAAAAATAGGAAATAGCATGTTTTAAGATAGAATAAGAACAATAATTCAATTAGGTGTGGCAAAAAATCCTTAATACAAAACCGTTTTGCACAGGACACCCAAGCGGCTGCCGCAGCGTTAACTTCGCTAGGTCATGTATACACAGCAATAGGCGACTACCCCAATGCGTTAGCTAGTCACAAGCAATGTGTACAACTAGTCAAACAAATGGGAGACAAATTACAAGAAGCTAGAGAAATTGGCAATGTTGGAGCGGTATACTTGGCAATGGGCGAGTTTGACTCTGCAGTTGATTGTCATACACAACACTTGAGATTAGCAAGAAGGTTGGGAGATCAGGTAAATTTTGTTTACAAATCTATTATTGATTTAAAAGGAACTAAATATAGAATTATTTTAATCATACTTCCCAATATGCTTATAATTGTCACTGTAAATCAAGTTTGTTATCAAATACAGAAATTTAGTTTTATACCTATAACAGATGAAAGACCTTTTGTGACTTCTAAGCGTGAATTGTCAGGCAATCCTTTTATTAGAAAGTCAAAAACTCTTTACAAACAGACCAGACGAACAATAACAATTAAATTTTATACTCCTATGTTTTGTAAAAAGGAAAATATTTTGTTTCTGTCCTTGAGGTTTTGCATTAGTACACCTTCCTTCCCAAAAAAGTCAATTGAGTTTATCTTTATAACCAGCCTAAAATTATAACGAAAATAGTAATATTTATCGCCTTGCTACTACCATAAGAGATCTGAAATTAAGAGCAGTGTGTTAAGACAAATCATTTTCAAAATTCAATTACGGCGTACTGGAAATACAAAAGCATTAGAGCCACTTAATACTGATATTAAGAAGCTTAATGTCACGTCACTTATAAATTTGTAAATAAATATTAACGTTAATTAATACGTTAATCGTATTACCCTAAGCAAATCATTATAGAGCTGTCAATCTTAAATGTTTTATATACAAAGCACATAGTTATATACAGTTATGACCCTGCAGTTCTCTTGGCAATAATTAACATAGTGTAACTATTTCTATCAGTGTATGTATTATTCATATTCTGTAAAATATCAAATGCATTAATATAGCAATCAATCTGCAGGTAGAAGAAGCGAGAGCCTACTCAAACCTTGGTTCTTCATACCACTATAGAAGAAATTTTACACAAGCCATTGCTTATCATGAAAATGTTTTAAGAATAGCTCAAAACTTAGGGGATAGAGCTATTGAAGCAAGAGCTTACGCGGGTTTAGGTCATGCTGCAAGGTCTGTACTTAATTCTTTTACTCCATTATTTTAACGAACCAATGATCCTTTATCAATGCTCACAATATTTTCTTATAGATGTGCTGGTGATTACGCACAGGCTAAAAAGTGGCATGAAAGACAGCTGGATGTAGCTTTAGCTGCTAGGGATAAGGTAATATAAGCCAACGTTTGATGGATTTACTTATCAGCTTCTGTTCAATTTTAACTAATAAATTGATTTCAGATCGGTGAAGGCCGCGCTTGTTCAAATTTGGGCATCGTATATCAATTATTAGGCGAACATGACGCAGCTCTTAAGTTACATCAAGCTCATTTATCAATAGCTAGACAATTACAGGTGAATAACTAAAGGAAAATATTTAAAATGTGTTATAATGTACAATTTAATGTATTCGGCATTAACGAATTTTTAAATTGGTTCAAAGATAACTTAACTATGCTATTTTTATATAGGACAAAGCTGGCATGGGTCGGGCGTACGGCAATATCGGAAACGCATATTCAGCAGCTGGATTTTACGAACAAGCAATTAAATATCATAAGCAAGAATTAACGATTTCAAAAGAGGTTCATGACAGAAGTTCTGAAGCTTCAACACACGGCAATTTGGCTGTTGCATATCAAGCACTAGGAGCTCACGATATGGCATTATTTCACTACAGAGCACATTTAGGTAGGACACTCAAAAGTATGATGTTATGAATAAATAGATTTAATGTCAAGTAAATTGACGACCTCGCTGGTATAATGATGCGAGTATTCACTTCCCTTGAGGAGGACTTGGGTTCGATTGGGTTATATTGCCAAGCAATATATTTGCTTTCTGGTACGATGATGTATAGATACCATAAGAAGTAAATTATCTCTTATCCCATATCATGCTTCCATGTTTGTTTATATCATCACTTACCATCAGGTGACATTACAATCAAGCGCTAACATGTCATTAACCGAAATATGAATAATACCCAAGTTCCGCCATAAATCTCATTAAATTAATATTCTAAAGAATTATTGTAATTTTACAAAACCTTACTATTGCGAAAGTAACTCCATGTGACTGTCTATGTATTTTCCTGCTTAAGCCTCTGGAACAAATTTAAAACAATTTTGATAAATAAGTAGCCCGTCAACCTTGATATTTAATGTAGAAAATAACTAAGCAAACTATAATTATTTATTAATTTGTGAAACTAAATAATAAATGTCTTTAAAATCATTTATTTACATTTAAATTTATGAAATTACAGGTATAGCTCGTGAACTAAAAGATGCAGCGGGAGAAGCGTGTGCTCTTTTGAATCTTGGTAATTGCTTATCATCAAGGGGTGAATTTGCACAAGCGGTACCTTACTATGAACAACATCTAATGCTTTCACAAGAACTTGGAGATGTAATTGCTGAAGCAAAAGCTTGTCACTTTTTGGGATATGCACATTATTGTTTAGGAAATTATAAGGAAGCAGTGAGGTATTTACAAATGAATCTATATGAGTTGTGACTTAATATTAAACATTAGCTTTTATACAGTAATTTTACGTAACTAAAGATATATCCAATTTATTGAAAAAATAAATCCTTTTCTTTTTAGATATTATGATCAAGATTTATCATTAGCCAAAGATCTCCAAGATAAAATGAATATGGGAAGAGCATACTGTAACCTCGGACTAGCTCACCTAGCGTTAGGTAATCTTGAAACAGCTCTTGAATGTCAAAAGTATTTTCTAGCAATAGCTCACATGACACAACACTTACAAGGAAAGTTTAGAGCACTCGGAAATATTGGAGATGTTTTAATTAAAATGGGAGACGTCGAAGAGGCAGTTAAAATGTATCAAAGACAACTTGGATTCGCCAGACAAGTTAGTGGATTTTATTTTAGTTTAAATTAAAGAATTAAATTAGACTGTACTTGATGATAGACACGTGAGTTTTAGAAAAGCGTAAAGATTGAGGGATGGGTACCTATCTAAGATTTTTGAAACTTGTGGCACTAATTATTGTTTAAAATTATCCCTTGTGCTATTTAGTAAAATATTCTAAGTTACTAATAGCCTAAAAACATGAACTGTAATAGTATCAGGTTAAACTCTTGACCGCACGCCCTACGAATGCAGCGAGCTGATAGATCTTTATGTACTTACATATACAAGCATTTCTAATAATGAAGATGTTGCTTGATTTCACAGTTTATTATGAGAATATGTAAAGATTTTTATTTCTTATAAAATGTTTATTGCAGGCTCGTGATCGATCTTTAGAGGCGGCGGCGTGTGGTGCTTTAGGTTTAGCTAGAAGACTACAAAGAAGATTAGATGCAGCTCTAGGACACCATACTCAGGTATTAACATAGATTATTGAAAACGATAATATTACTTTAATAATCAATATGTCTACAACTAACTTTATGTATTCAGGAACTTACTCTCCGGCAAGAAGCTGGAGATGCAGCTGGTGAAGCCAGGGCTCACTCTCATTTAGGTGCAGTGCATATGGCGTTGGGGCATTATTCTCATGCAGCTAGATGTTATCGGGTACTAATGCATAGTTTATTAATATCGTAATTAACTAAACCACGTTAATAGTACTAATCACTGCAAATAAATATTGTAGGAGCAACTAGAAAGGGCACAGGAACTTCAAGACTGCGCTTTGGAAGCACAAGCTTATGGCAACTTAGGAATTGCAAAATTGAATATGGGACACTACGAAGATGCTATTGGATATTTAGAACAAGTAAGTATACATAGTTTTTGTACTTAGATAAACACAATGTCCGAATAGTTATCCCATTTCTAATGCCTGTATCTCAAACTGATTATTGATTTTTATTGGGAGTAAACTAAATATTCTCGATTAATTTAACAATGCAACTGACCAGAAAATGATATAAAAAAATGATTTATTATTTCAGCAATTAGCAATTTTAGAGCGCGTGAATACTCCAACATGCCAGTTAGATAAAGCTAGGGCACTCGGATCACTTGGAGATTGCTACGATGCTCTTGGTGATCCGGATGAAGCAGCTAAGTATCACGAGCAACATTTAGCTGCAGCACTGAAATTGGACAATACTAGAGAACAAGAAAGAGCATACCGAGGTCTTGGATTAAGCCACAAGTAAGTACAGTAAAAAAACCGTCGCTGTTAAACATTACCACTGTTCGACAAAATTCAATATTGTCAGTTCTCATTAACGCTCATGTTTATATAACACAATGCAAGAAGGGTATGTAATATAAATCTAAACTCTATTTCTATGCCTTCTAGAAAAAAGACTTCTTAGACTCATTACATACAACGAATCCTTTAAAAATTTTGCATGAGCTTTAATAAGATGACGCTATACAATATAATGTTCTTTGCTATACAAATTTAATTAATTGTTTAAAATTTTAAATCAGTTGTCATTGCAAACAAGATATTTTATAAATAGAGAGACAGTGAACTAATAGTCGGAATTTAGTAATCCTCTCGCAACTAAATACATTCTTATTACGCAAAATCTTCCAAAATGAATCTCGTATAGATATGAGTACCTAGTTTAGTCTACTAATGTTTGTTCTGTATTATGAAATTTATCGATAATGATTTAACAGTTTAGGCGTGAATACGTAACAGACAGATTGACGCTTGTAGTACTATATAAGTAAATGATTTTTTTTTTATTTTTAGGTCAGTAGGCAATCTCCAACAAGCTCTAGTATGCCTGGAAAAACGTCTCGTAGTGTCTCATGAGTTAGGTATACCAGAAGCTAAGGCGCAGGCTTATGGTGAACTGGGAGCTTTACATATAGCCCTCAACAATCTAGAACAAGCAGTATCTTGCCTTGAACATCAGAAGAGTATTGCGAAGTAAGTCAAAAAATTAGACATAGCATACTAGCATACATGACAATTAACGTTACAGTTTACACAGCGTAAATAAGAAAAGTTCAAGCTTCTATATTACTTGTTTCTGATGTTACTAACATAAACTCTTATATACAAGTTCTGAAAAATGATGTTACAGGGAATTAAACAATCAAATAATGGAATCGGAGGCATGTCATTCACTCGGTGTAGCACATCATGCACTTGGTGATCACACAGCAGCCGTGAGACATCATCGTGCGGAACTTGAACTGGCCCATCGATTAGGACTCACTCATTTACAGGTAATAATAGGTTACTCGTTCCCACACTAACTTTATTTAGATTACTCTTAGCACTATCATAATATATCATAATAGCATATCATATTTTTCGGACTAAAGACGTACTTGTAGTTCAGAAACTGTATGTTAAAAACAAACGTTAGCGTTACCTTTTAGACCATTTCAATCCACTTTTTTTTAAAACCTTTTTGTAACCTCAAATTAGAGGGAGAACACTTTAATTGTACACCACAAGAAATACATACAGGAACAAATAAATAACTGTAAGCATAATAGCACATTAAGGCGGCGTTATCGCTATGTAGCGATATCTTCCAGACAACCTTTGGGTCAGAGAAATTGTTGAAACATAACATAGGTAAATCAATATGCAATAAACAGATACAGGATAAATAGAATAATAATAAATACTAAACATATAATATGTAAATATAGATACATTCAAATCTAGTTCAGGAAAGTTTAAGAAAGAAAAAAAGATATAATATGACTGTCGTCTTATTCACATAAAGACAGGTAATGTGATTCGTAGTCATGTTTACGTAGGCCAAAATATTGTGCATTACAATATTTTGGCCTACGTAAACATGACTACGAATCACATGAACCATTGAACGAAAAATTTTTGTACAAATTTGTACAAATCAAGGGAATGCGGCGTAGTTTTCAGAACTTTGCATAGATGGCATTATATTTAGTGAGCCATAAAGACCCACATGAAATTTATACAAAGATTTAGTGAGATCGTATATTGTACCGTAAAGTGAGATAGTAAATTGATATAATATATCAGGCCCGAGCATGTGGTGGATTGGGAGCGGCACATGCTGCACTGGGCGCCCAGGCGGAAGCAGCAAGATGGCACGAATCCCGTCTTCGGCATGCAACTGCGGCTGGTAATTGCATATATATCATTTAATTAATGTACTACAGATTTATATGTGTTCCGAAAATATAATTTAAAGAACTGGTAGTGAAAATTTAAAAGAAAACCTATAACTTCTCAAGTTTAGCCAAGCCTACGAGAATTTCGCTTTCCTAGCTTAGTCCGCGATGTCCATCGCTCGGCGTTGTATTTGAATTACTTTAAATATTTTACAAAACATTCGCCAAATATTTTATGCTTTTAATCATTACATTTTTCTTCCGGAAAATCTTGAGAGGTACATCCTATACATATTCCTCCTTAGCCGGGAAGATATCCTTAGGTGCCAGTAAGCCGGTAGTTATTTATACCCAAATAGTGCAGTCAAAATGCTGGTTTCCGCCAGAAACACCTGCGGGGCCTTCCAAATAATATTCGATCAATTTTCTGAAGTTTTTCATTTAGCAACATTAGTCAAAACTGTGACGCCGCCGAACTCAAGTTACGCTTACCGAAATGTGAAATGACAAAAATCTTAACAATATTATATTGTATGACTATCCACTAGGTGACACTCGTGGGAGAGCTCATGCATTGGCAGACCTAGGCCGAGCTCATCTTGCAATGGGTGCTTGTGGCAGTGCTGTTTCCTACTTACGTCAGGCTCTGGCCGCTACTGAAGGTCTTGCGGATGTAGATGAAGAGGTGAATCATATTAAAGTACTTTATATAAAATAAATAAATAAATATTAGTAGATAGATATTAGTCAGCCGGCAAAAATAATCCTCAAAATATTCGAAATAGTCCTTCATTTATCTTTTTATCCCTTATTGCATCCAGTTAAGAAGCTAGGAGAAATTATACAGAATTACCAATTCTCTATATAGCAAGCACTTCTTAAGTTTATTACATTGAATGAAGCGTTTCAACCTTTTACGCAAACTTTCATGACGCTGTACAATTTTCCCCAAAATAAATTTAACTAATGTATCAATATTACAGAAAACTATATTAAAACTAATTGTTACATAACTAGCTATTTTATAACTAACTAACAAAATCTATTTAACAATAGTTTTGAACAAGGAGGGTGAGCTTAAGAATTTAACAATAGTATTCGTTTTCAATCGATTTAATCTTCATTGAATTAGAAACAATTTACTTCATTTTCATTTGAATCGAACAGATTACAACACAAAACCTAATTTAGTTTTTAGTTAAGTCGGCCTTGTCGCATTTGTCCTTGACTCACCAACTAGATTCTTCAATGGTATTTTAATTAATAGCAACTGCAAAATTTCATCAATGTAAAATAATGTATAATAAACAAATGATTAAATTTATTCTGTCTTTCATATCAGGCAAGGGTACGACATAGGCTTGGCTTTGCACTTTGGGCTTCAGGTGAATTAGAAGAGGCCAAGGAACAATTACATGCTGCACTTACTGTGTTAGAATCTGGCAATGATAAGCACAAGGACAAGAAAACTGTAGCTCTTTATACTTCTACGCAACATGCTCTTCAGAGGGTACTAGTTGGTAAGTAGATATTTTCATTAAATATAATTACACAACAAAATTTTCAATTCAAGAAAATAATGCTAACTAAACAAGTAAAGAATATATAAGTTCATTAGCATAATATTTATTTACCACCTGACTTATATGAAAACCAATTAGTAAGATGGATGTAATGTTGGCTTACTTGTAATTGAGCTTTAAAATTAGTCTACCTGCTACCCAAACGGAGGCACAAATATTTTAAAAACTAAAGAAACAGTTCATATTAAAGAAATTAGTAAGTAACATCGTTAATATAATCATTTTAAATATACATTCCAATAATGGTGATTCGCAGTTAAATTGTGGGACGTACTTACAAAAATAAATCATTTAAAGGTAACTGTATACGCTTCTATAATAAACTCCCAGAAAAAGTTTAGGAATGTCGCTTAATTAATACAAAGTCGTAAAAAGAAAGCTGATTGAAAAATCATATTATAAGTTGCAAGATTACTTAGATGATAGAAACGCGTAGGAGTAAACGAATTGTTCTAATTTAAATATAATAAATTAATATAATATTATAATGATGATGGTAAATAAAAATACAAAATACCCTAATGAGTTTTCTGTGGGCTCAGGACTTAGGGAGAGGGAACAATCGTAACTTTAAGTTAATACCATCATCAGACATACATTAGATTTTGTGTGTGGGTTATTCGACGATCCAAAAGTGCTGTAATAGGCCTACTTGAATAAAGATATTTTGATTTGATTTCATTTGATAATGTAAATAATATTTCCCTATAAACTAGAACTTGGTCGTCATCACGAAGCACTAGTAGTTGCTGAACGTGGCCGATGTCGCTCACTAGATACAGTGGCAGACAAACAGACTAGTGCACTGAATCAAGCCAATCTGGAACTTCATACTGCACAAAGGTAAAAATACCCCTAACACAGATTTGTCTATATATATATTAACCCAATGTAAACAACTTATTAATATGCGTAATTTCATACAAAAATTGCAATTTAACACTAACATCTTGTATAACTTAAATATTTCATTATTATTCTATCAATACAAATGTAATACATCATTTTCACTAAAATTGGTAGGCTTATTTTATAGAAATACTAACAATGCTCCGCGATTTCACCCACGTGGATAACAATCTCGTGGCAGTGGAAAGTCTTCAAAGTCGTACCTATTTTCTTAGATTGATATTTTAATTCTTTATATCTTTTGAATGGAATGTCCTATTTTAATAATTTCAAAAGTATTTTCCGGGTATTGAATCGGACTTTAATAAAATATTAATGGGATTAATTAACACAGAGGTATAAATAATATGGTTTGATTATTGTCGGCATTATTGTTAACTTTTAAGCCGTATAACCGTAATATATAATAGCCGTATAATAGTAAGCCGTTATAGTGGCATAACTACAGTACTTGCATATATGGTATTGCGGACTTTATTATAGATATTAATACGTTCTTTAATACTGTATAAAATTTTTTTGATCATAGATTTTCTTGGTTCACACCTTATTCATATTATTTTAAGAAAGTAATATAGCTTATGTCGCTCAGTGAATGCAGCTTTATAATAGTAATTTTTTTTCTTATCGGTACAGTAGTTTTTGTGTGAAAACGTTACAAACATTACATATTATAATTTTAGTTTGGATAACATATTCTTTTTTAGCAGGAACCTCAGTGAGGATATAAGTAAAGACCGTACTGAATTATGGAGTCCGTCCACTGTTGATCAGATACTAGAAGTTGTAAACAAATTGAAGTCGCCCGTCTTATACCTTAGCATTGCAGCGGGAAGATTATACTCTTGGTTAATTCAACCCCATAAAGGTATGTATTCAAAAACAGTTAAATTATAAAATTAATCATGACTAATATTGTAAATATTAAATATTCAGAGTTAATGTTACTTTTCCCTAATGAATGAAATATGAGTAGATGTAAATGAATTGTAAAGGATAGTCTCTCTATAGAATTATAACACGATTTTATGCCTCTTAAAATTATGAAAAATTATTTTAGTCCAAATTGCATTTTTTGAAACCACGAAAAAACTTATTCACCCTTAATTTTGAGAGATTCTTATTATCTTAACTTATTTTAGGTATAATGAGATTTCATCAAGCATGTCTACTTGACCAATCTGAGGATAGCGACAACAGCTTACCTGATATAAGCCCAGATGATCTCCAAATTAATACAAGTGAGTTTTATTTCCTAAATATATGACATAATGAAACATAAGGTGTTTACAATATAAAAAATGCAATAAAAATAGGTAGATATAGAAATATAACAAGATTTACATAACATCTTAAGTAACAACTATCAAATACAACACAGAACAAGTGAAAGATGTCAGTGATATTGAAAGAAGAGTGAATGCAGGGAATGCAGTAAATGGTGCTCTGCACGCCTTTATGAATAGCCCGATGGTGTTCCAAAGGGCCAGACTGGTTGTGCTTAGAAGAGTGGTGGTGCCAACACTTATGTATGGTAGTGAAAGATGGATATGGCAGAATAAGTAAAATAAATGCGGTAGAAATAAGAGCGCTGAGAAGTATGAGTGGATTGAAACAGAGTGACAGTGTTAGAAATAGTGTGATAAGAGAACGTGGTATAAAAGAAGATACAGTAAGTAAAATTGAGAAATGTATGCTTAAATGGTTTTGGCACCTAGAGAGGATGAATGAAAGGAGACTGATAAAAAGGATTTATGAGTCAAGAGCGAATGGGAAAGTTGGAAGTAATGTTTCCTGGACCAAATTCAGGACATTTTAATTAAGGGCCAAGTCCAGGGTACCCTAAACCTTTTATTAAAAGTTTAATGAGAATTAAAGAAGCGAAGGAGATATGCAAGGATCGTGCCTATGAGAATGAGGCGTGATGCTGCATGTACGTGAGTAACAGTATGCAAAAGCGGTCTTATTACAGAAGCAGTAGAATCTCTTAAAAGACAAACTATAAAGTTACGTTTTATGTGCTTGTACAACACTAACATTAGTAATGGTTTTTAAACTTACAAAGGTGCAGGAAAATTAGAGGTTTGTATCAAGGAATGGTCCGCTTGGTTGAAAACAGCCGCTGAAAGGAGAAACGAAGATGACCAATGGGACCCAGATGATCGTCCTAACACTGGTCTCGCAAGAATGGTGAGAAAATATATTTTTAATTTTGATTGTTTGAGGGACTTTTGTCCACGGGATACCTCCGAGCCGTATGTTTTACTTTATTAATCCATTGTTTCTCCCCTTATGCATAGAGGAAAAGATTTTGTAAATTATAGTTGCTCGACAACATATTAGCGCTCTTAAATTACCTTTATCCATGCAAACTTTACTCAACTACCTGATATTTTACGTCTAAAATTACCAATGATTTCGTTTCTATC
The DNA here is from genome assembly GCA_015832385.1 of Elymnias hypermnestra. Classification (NCBI taxonomy): domain Eukaryota; kingdom Metazoa; phylum Arthropoda; class Insecta; order Lepidoptera; family Nymphalidae; genus Elymnias; species Elymnias hypermnestra. Next base: position 5,278,499 of record JACTOM010000909.1, on the reverse strand, counting down.
GTCGTTAACTTGGCGTATTCATTCATAAGAAAATATAAAATGTTCATTTTAAAGATACGAGCCCTAAAAAAATTCAATTGTTATTATCGAGGTCTATAAGTCATTGGCTCTCAATGGCTTCTTAAAAAGCTTTTTTTACGGTACACCGCCGTGCTTCAACTCAATTTTTTTGATGATACGTTTTTTCGTGATAACAGTCCAGTCAAAGAAAAAGCTTATGGTTATCAAAGCAAATACTCACATCTCAATCAATGAGCCCGTTATATTAATACTTCTTCTAAAATTTTTTTTTTTAATTTTTATACAACTTTGCGTAGTTGCAGATAATGCAGTTGCGTATGCAGTTTTGTTTTAAGTGATACAATTTACAATGTTTTATTACAGGTAACAAGAAACCATCTATTGAATTCATCGAACTATTCTCTGAGTTCGTTGTTCAGCGTTGGTTCTGTTGGAGGATCAGTAGCGGGATCGGTAGCGAGTCTGCAAGGATCTACAAGGTAAAATGAATATTTTTTTATAATATTGATTTTCAAAAGGCTTTATCTTTTAAATGTCGGTAGCTTTTGCACTTTCGGATGTTTATTAATCAGTCAACTACTGCATATGATTGAATATGTAAATATCTTCAAAAATGTTTATAATGTTCTAGATCAAGTATTCATGGACCACGAAAAAAGCAGTCTCCTTGGCAAGGTCCACCGTGTCTCAACTCACTTTACCAAATGCTCATTGCGCCTTTCGAGGATCTGCTGCCAACTTCGTGTAACAACAGCCATGGTAATTATTGCTTTGCAAAAAAACAGTAAATGTCTTGTCTGCTATATATCATTAGTTCTTTAAACTATAAAAAATATATAACAGTTAACATATTTACGTTTTCTCTCTGGACAGCTATACTCATACGCTGTCCAAAGTATCATTAGGTATTAAGGTCACGGGTGACATCAACTAATCGAGAAGAAATTAAAAACAATTATGAGTAACATAGTAGATCGCTGTATTTACTAAAGAAAACAAAACAATAAAAGACTGTAATCTTAACTGTCTAAAACATAAAACTTATAAATTAAAACAAATAGGTCTTACAACATAAAGACCGTCATGCTAATAACATACATACAAATACCTACACATTATACATTTAACAATAATAAAAATATATGTAAAAACAAAAAAAAACCTATTACAGTTAATAATAAAAAGTTTTTACATCTTGTGGTTCATAGCATCACACGGTCGACGTGGCTGTGGTGGTAGGCGAGAGATAGTCCTCGTGGTGGAAGGTGCTTTATACGCATGTCCTTGGGGAGCTCTACGTGGGAACACTGATACAGAGCCACTGTGTGAGCGATACGCACTTCTAGTTGCACCAGCACTACGTCCGCTAAGACATACCCGACATCCAAGAACTAAGCCACATCCCGATCATGGTGAGTAAGAACATAGGTAGAGATGAAAACATAAATATTATAAGAGTAGCTGGATATATTGTATAAAACAAAGCATTGAACTTTTAATAATAGATAGATAGATAGATTAAAAGTTAAAAGAGCGTGCATCCAAAGTACACATGTCAAAAGTGAAACTTCTTTGGCAAAGTAATTTTTAAGTGTTGTTGATATTTATACAAATCTGGGAGAGTAAAACGAAAATATGTTAGTAATTTAATTGTCATTAAAATATTAAAAGATCTATAATTAATACAAATAATTTATTGAAATCTCATATGTCGAATTGTAAATCAAAATGCCACGTGTTTTTTGTCACTTGACACAAATTTGGTTTATGAAAATAAGATTTAGAAAACAGTATTTATAAAATATTTTACATTTTATGAAAAATAGTATATTATATTGTATTATTAAATGACGAGTGGCAAATTAAAATGCCACATGTTATTTGTAAATATTAAAACTACCTAACCTTCAAACGAATCAGCATAAAAAACGCTGCACGCTTTAGTGTCGCTAATCACGCTTTTCATACGTAAAATTTACATACACTCATGCGCCTAAAAAAGTTTCACTTCAAGTATTTTGGAGAAGGTTTATCTTCATTACCGTTTGTTTATCTAACGGCCTGGTTCCCGTCCGTCAGCTCAAAGTGTTTAAGCAATTTTTTTATACGGCACGCCGTTGTACACTCTCAGTTGGACTCATCCGGGACTTCAGGTAGAAATACACAAGTGATACTCGCATGTTCTTGTCACGGATGCAGAATATCCCCATGGGTTTTACTGCGTACTCCGAGATCTCTTTGAGTCCCACATTCCCTACCCTATAGTCGGTGAGCGTAAATACGTATAGTGTAAATATAAAATTGACTACACTGCTAATATTAAATATATACATTATAAAAGATAAATATTACAACAACATATAATATTACAACAACATTCCTTAATACAGGCGGTGCAACAGCTAACAACACTGAAGCTGGTATGCGATGTCTAGTTGTTGGTGTCCGTTGGGGAGCAGCGCATGCACTACTTAAGGAGGCAGAGCTGGTCGCTGACATGCTACGAGTGACACCACTCACCGATTATCAGGTCACATTATATGGATATTTATTCTCAAATTACGCATGTGTTTGCCAAGCCGCATAGATTTCTTTTCTATACTAAAGATTGGTAAAAATGCGGGTAAATCCTTTATATATCAAATTTTTAAACTTAATAACGAATTAAATATAACTAAAAACTACGACGAAACGGATACTCCGTTTCGTTTGGAAAATTATCAATTGTAAAGCTACTATAACATCAACATACACACACACACACTCATCAACACTGGCACACACCACACACATAGACACACCACATGTTCTGACACCCATCACGTACACACACGCATACACAAACACCACACACACATTCTTATGTATCAATTTTACATTTTAAATGTTTCTTTTTCTTGTTCTTGTGGTATTTCATTTCACTAGAGATTGTCGACTGGGTGCATGAGCAGGGCACCCAGTAACACGGGTTTAAACCTAATACAGGGGCCCTTGCAATATAATTGTACTGCATTTATTCTCCCAATAAAACATTTTTTTTTTTTTTTAAATTATATATCAAATTCTTTTGGTTGCTCATCTAATATGTATGTGTAGACTAGGGCCCCTATTCCTATACTAATTTCTCTTAAACACGAAAAGAATCTTCTTAATTCATATTTTTTAATATTACATTGTATTGACTGCTCTTTTCAAATATATTTTTCGAACAAATTCACACTAAAAGTTGTTGTAGGACCAGTTAGACTTCGTCTGCATCTACTACTAATGTTAAAATTACAACAATTTTGCTGGTACAACATCAACTTAAGTGTAAATCTAAATCATAGATTCTTTATGAAAAAAATTCTGCAAAATCTGTAGTCGTTATTACGTGATTTAATTACAAATATTTAAACGAACAAACAAGAATTTTTATTTAATCTTTTACAATAAGTCTGGTAAATTGTACACGGTGTCTTAAATCTTTTCATTTATTCGGAATATTATGAGAGAATGTAAATAGTAAAAGGTTAGTAATTACAACATAGTCATTTTTAAGTTTTGTAAATTACCTAAAATTCAATGCGAACATTGTTTATATGGTGATTATATNTTATATATATATATATATATATATATATATATATATATATATATATATTGATATTCCTCTACAGGCTTCAAAAGAAACCGTATTGGCACAACTCCCTCAAGCAGAATGCATCCATTTTGCTACGCATATTTGCTGGAAAACACCCGGCATTGTCCTAAGTCCCGGAGAAGTGGTAAGTTAAAACAAATTAAATTAGCATTAATGCTTTAAACTTGTAAATCTGACTTTATGATGTATAACGGCATCATTCTATTATATAAATGTTTGTTAATATTGTTAGTAATGACCTGTCCCTATTTGAACAGTCTGATTCTCATTTTTATATTTTTTAATATTTTACGAAAAGTCTAGTCTAGCACAAGAAGGTATAAGAAAATTGACTTTATTTTTTGATGTGAAATTTCTTTAGGCTCATGAAGATAAAATTTTTACGGATGAAACGCGTGATTAGCGTCACGAAGATGTGCAGCGTTTTTTATTCTAATTCGTTTGAAGGTTAGGTAGTTTTAATATTTACAAATAACATGTGGCATTTTAATTTGCCACTCGTCATTTAATAATTTAATATACTATTTTTCATAAAATGTAAAATATTTTATAAATACTGTTTTCTAAATCTTAAATTCATAAACCAAATTTTGTTATAGTGACAAAAAACACGTAGCATTTTTATTTACAATTCGTCATTTGAGATTTCAATAAATTATTCATGAAATTTCTAACATACCTTCCTTTTTCCCCTCCCTTTAAGTCTCGGAAGTCTAAAGTTTTAGATTTGTATATATATAAACAATTATAATCTCGGCTATATTATTCTTTTTTTATAAAAATAGGTTGACTCTCAAGCAAAAAGACTGCTCAACACAAGCGTCGGCAGTGGCGTGGTCGACACATCTACTGAAAATGAAGAAGAAAGTAAGTGACTCTAAATTTATTTCAAATCCCATTATTTAAACAGTAATAAAATCAAAAATATTTCTTAATTTAAAACTTTTGAAACAGATGCTGAGCTAACACCAACAAACGAAGAGTTACCGCCCGCTTCTGAGTTCATGTTAACGGCAACTGAAATCATGAATTTGAAAATCACTGCTAGATTGGTATGTTTTGGTGTTATTATTGTTACTAGCTATCATTAATTATGCAAATCTTTCAATAGAAAGTTAAAATTTTCATACAAAGTCGCATATTTAAATATTCCATTGTTCTTTATCATTAGCGGTAAAATGGACTAATTTTAAATTCTGAATTTCTTCAATAGCATTGTTGCCGCTGCAATAATTATAATATTAATACTATAATATATAATCAAATAGCAATTGCATTCATTGGCTAATTGATTGTTAAACTAATATGACTTAACGAAGAAATACGTAGCAATTATAATTCAATACAAAGCATTAAAAAATAAACAAAACGACGAACAACCTTATGAGATAGGTGATTTTATCAAACATTTGCTTCATTAAATATATAAGACCTATAGTTTGTGACCACAATAACACTGATGAATTTAAATACGGTCTTAAACGAAAAAGCGGGTGGACGATATATAAGCCATATACTTATTGATTTTTTTATAACTAAGTGCTAAGATGTACGATTACTACATCGGGTTAATCCTTTATATTTTCTTTTGCAAATGTTCTAAATTCTAACAATATTTACTATATCAAATTCTCTTACAATTCTTTACAGGTGGTGATTTCATGTGCTCCGTCAAGCGCTGCTTTCCAAGATTCTGACGATCCGGAATCAGTAACAACAGCTGGAGAAGGTGTGTCCCGATTATGTAGAGCATTCTTAGCGGCTGGAGCTCAAGCTATACTGGTAACTTTGTGGCCTTCTCCTCAAGACACTGCCACAAAGATTTTATACCGAGCACTGTACTCTGCACTTTTACAAGGAAGCAGAGTAGCCAAGTAAGTATATTAAAACTTAGCTATGTGAAGTACATAAAATGCTATGACCTTGAATGCCCTTGAACAATAATGTACGCCTTTAAACTTGCCAATTAAAACATTCGTATATTTTTATCGCTATTTGTTGGAATAGTAAATTTATAGATGTAATAAATTCAGGCTTTGTAAAAGTCAAGGTTTTCTTATTTTATACTGATTTACCATCCCAGAATGTATGTATATGCGAGATAAGATGAGATCACAATCAAGGGCTTTTCTGTATGAAATAAAAATATTTAATAGGGCATAAAAATTTGCTTTTTTAAAAATATAAGTATAACTTATTCTCGAGGGAAAGAAAAGTAAATAACTGTCGTCTAATATTTTGTAAGAGATTAATTACATTTGTTTAACGAAAAGCTCTCATAATCCTGTGCAAGAGAATTGGGTTAAATAACCTGCAAATCCCGAGTATATTTCTTTTTACATTCTATGAGTCAAAAGGTCTTTGCCCAGCAATGGGTTCTTGATGCAAGAGCTTTAAAGGTTTCTATGTAATGCGTTAAGGAGGTTCGTGCTGAATGGTGTAGGGATTTACTTATTATTTAATTTTACTTGTTTATAGGGCGCTTGGTGATGCAATGCAGACGGTTCGCCATACAAAACATTTCTCGCATCCCGCTCATTGGGCTGGATTGGCGCTCGTAGGGGCTAATGTTCGCCTCAGTAACAAGGTCGCTCTTATGGGACAAGCTCTTTGTGAATTACTTGCCGCAGCGGACAAGTGCAGGTGAGTAAAGTTTTTAACATTCGTGGTCGTTTTTTCTTCATTATCTTTTCCTTCTGATTCACTATATTGTACCCATGCAACACTAACTGCCAGTGCCAATAACTATTTAATAAAACTATCATTGTGTCACATTTTATTTTCTGGTGCTGCCACATTGCTGTTTTAAAAATGTTAATATACTTAGAAATTGTGACATTATGTTAGAAATTGTTAGATGTTTTGAGTGCTCCAACACTGATAGAAATGTTTGAAAATGAATGAAAACATTTTTTGACGTTGTGATCAAATGTTTGTGAGAAAATGTTTACTAATGTTTATATAAATTTTTAAACAGCAGTGTGGCAGCACCATTCCACTCATTGCAATAGAACCTTTATCACTTTATTAAAAATGAACATATTACAATGTTACATCAATTTTGTTTTGTTTTTTAATGATATTTCGTATATTTTTATAGTCAGTTGTTATTTGCATTTCATTTTTCAGAGATGCATTACGAGTTTGCTTACACTTAGTAGAAAAATCACTACAGCGGATTGTCCGGGGACAAAAGAATGCCATGTATACGACACAGAAAAGTATTGAAAATAAAGCTGGTACCAGCACAGGTTGGCGAGAACTGCTGATGAGTGTTGGTTTTAGGTATTAATTCCACGCCTTTTTGTTACGTTAACATTTTACTAATGAAAGTAAAAAAATTATAATATTTGTTATAAATTGTTCATTCAACGAATAGCTAACATGGATGCGTACAAAAATTTATAGATAGTATTACATTATCTATAACTTAAATATATATTCTGTTGTACCCTTGATTAACTATGACTCTATATTAAAATATATGTCGTCAGAACGTAAATGTAAGCAAAGTATATTAAATTTAATAAACACCTTTCTTTAGGTTTGAACCGGCGGCGAACGGCATACCTTCAAGTGTTTTCTTCCCCCAAAGTGACCCTGAAGAAAGACTAACACAATGTTCAGCCAGCCTTCAAGCTCTGTTGGGTAAGATTATTCATTTATTGATATAAAAGCTTACGGATAAGAACTCACTAATATTTTATTTTTAAACTCAAATATATTCATTTTTATTTTTGTATGTTTCTAAATGTTGTTTGTATGTTTGATAATAATTAAATATAGCATACAAAATATTATTATTTTTTAGTAATTATTTTGCGCCATTCTTCCAGAGAAGTTGTCAAAACCACATTATGGACGAATAACAAAAGTTGTGATCAGATTTTATTCTTATATTTCCGGGTCTTAAGTACCGGTTGTTTCCCGGAACGGCAAACTGAATAAGTTATTCTTTCTCCATCTTGAAGTAATTTGGAAGTAGACGTGCTGCAAAGTAAAATTTGCGTTCCAGTACTATGTTTTGTAGAAACCAAGCAAATTTCTTTTCATTAGATTAGACTAGCTTAAGTCAGTCACTGATTGCCACTCATAATACGGATGATAACCGGGGAAGTATTGGTGATTTTCATGGTGTGTCTGAGAGACAGAAGAATAAATATAAAGAAGAGTAAAGGATAAAATACTAATTTTGTAAAACAATTATTGTACTACCTTTCGTACCAATGATAAAATTTTTAAGCGTCTTATTTTAATAGCTGTAAGTTTTTATAAATAAACAAAGACCTTGTTTGTTCAATGGGATGATATTTATCAAATTTAGAAATTCATCGATTTATTTAATTTCAAAACGTTTAAAATGCAAGTTGACTATTGTACTCCCATACATATAACAGTCCGTCTCATATGCTCGTTTGTTGTTGCATGTCTACCCTATGATGTTTATTTATTTTCTGTGCAATATTAAAGAATTTCTTTCTAGAGACCTGGATGGTATTAATCTTACGTAAACATTTCTTTGTCCCAAGGATTGACTCCAACAACGTTGCAAGCATTATCAAAACTTATATCGAATGGTACCGACGTAGCGGATGACATCATTGGCGTGATCCGCTCTGTCATATCGCAATTCTCCGTTAAGAATTCGGAAAGCGAAACCTTCGAGGTTGCAGTTAACGTCAGGTTAATATTCATTTACTCTTTACATTACTGTTGCAAGGTTATTTCACATTGTTTTTGTACTGATCTGATTCCGAATTTGGAAGTTGTAAAACAACAATTATCCGTCTACATTTAAAAATTTGAGACTAAAATCTACATGATTTCAATATCTCTTTATAATGACTTTGCACTAAATTGCCTTATAAATAAAAAGTTATGTTACTTGCTTTCAGATTTTTTTTAAAACAGCCGTTTTCTCAGCTGTCCCTCAATGCATAACAATTAAAAACTCCTTTCAAAGAAACTGTAAAAAAATTGATCATGAAGATAGCAGACAAATAATACCCGATGTAAATAATAAAAAAAAAAATTAAGTACACATGTCAGAAGTGAAACTTCATTGGCAGACTATTTTTAAGTCTTATTTATATTAATGCTAATCTAAAACATTAGATTTCCGAGACTTAGAGGGGAGAAAGGAAGAATATGTTAGGAATTTAATGAATTTAATTGTCATTAAAATATTAAGTGTCGAAAATTAATACAAATAATTTACTTTGTCAATATTAGAAATTAATACTTAAATTTTGTTTTTGAATTAAAAACTTATAAAAGAGTATATTTTTAGAAAAATATATATTTTTATTTTATATTTTATGAAAAATAAAATATTATATTATTAAATGACGAGTGGCAAATTGAAATGCCACATGTTATTTGTAAATATTAAAACTACCTAACCTTCAAACGAATTAGCATAAGAAATGCTGCACATCTTCGTGACGCTAATCACGCGTTTCATCCGTAAAAATTTTACCCTCATGCGCCTAAAGCAGTTTCACTTTAAGAACTTTAAAATAAAATTAAGGACGAGTAACAGCCTACTGACGACGGTGGTGTGGTCTAAAGCACAGTTGGTTTTTTTAGTCCAAATTGCCTATATAATGGTAAATCATATTCAGGTTATGGCGTGTTAATGGCTGCCATGAACTGTTAGCCTCACTAGGCTTCGACCTGGCCGAAGTCGGTCAAGACGAAGTTACACTTCGGACCGGCAAAGCAGCTAACAGACGGCACATACAATTTGTGCTACAAGCTCTACTGGCTCTCTTTGGTGAGATTTGACGATTATTAATTCCATTATAAGTGTTTTACAATCTTAGCTATAGGAGCTGTAAGAAATTATCGCTGTTTAATATAGTATAATCGCTGTTTTGGCAATACAGTGACACAATTGTGTCAGATTTTACGAATTCGTAAAATCTAATTTTACAAGAGATCCATGTGAATATTAATCATAACTTATTAACTACTACTGATGACCTATTCTAAATATGAGATGTTGACAAGAAAATATAAACTACTCTGGATTCTTTCTTTAGATGAAATTTTGTTTTTTTTTGTGTAATATTTATCCAAAGCAGCGTTATATTATAAAAGTAATAAAGTTGCAGAAGAATACATTTTATTAAAAAATACTTTTTCGCCCAATATAAATGACGATTTCTCCTACTTTCATTTTACTTGAAATAAAATTATAATTCTATTTCTTTAATCTTGTGATATATTTTATTTCTTCAACCCAATGGGTTATAATAAACTTATATTAACCAGAATTTGGTTACTATTTTGTCGCAAATCTAAAACATTTTTACAGTATTTTTCGTTATTTATAAACCCTTTGCTCCCTTTTTTAAATAATAATTAAAAAAATTCAATATTTCATGTACGACAATAAGCCTCATAACAGAAATTTGCAGACTTGAAAAAATGTGTTAAATAACTTTTTTTCATCAGACACTCAAGAAGCACCGCGTAGTCTCAGCTTAGAATCGAGCTCAAGTGTTGAATCATTAGCGTCTATAGATGACGGTGATTTGGAACCACATTCTGATGGCGAACCACCACCTAGACAACATCGACGTACGTATATACATAGTTTTCTATTCCATAAAGGTCTCGCTAAACCCCAAAATTAATTTTACCTGTTTTTTTAAAAGCTTGACTAATTAATATGTCCAAAATACTTGAAATCTATTCTAAAACCAACATTATTTTAAAAAACATCCCAGTAAAAAAAATTATTAACTACCCTTAAGAGTGTATTTATTTAATCAAGTACATTTGTAACCATTACTTACAGAGGACAATGTATCAGCAGTACCACCACCCCCATTGCCTTTGGGATCTTGTGGTGGAGCCTTCACTATGTATGTTCGCGGCACCACATCCGCAACCGAAGTCGGTCGTGGAGAACCTGACGGTAGAACAGCCCCACCACCCGCTCCACCTCCCCCCAGATATAGGGGTGAAAGTGATGCCGCCTTCACACCTTCGCCACCAGCAGCGCCAGCTCATAACACCCCTGCGCCACAAAGAGATGTATCTCTGGCATTAGCTCATCAAACTAAAATCAGAACCCTTTATACAAGAAGACCTCCATCAACAGATGATTCAGATTGGGAAAGTTCTGGTCACGACACCGTTTTAAGAAGACGGCCAGAACATCCTCATCAAAGATATTTAGATGCTTTTTACGAGCTTGCATCGGCGCAAACTCGAAGAAGCGAAGAAGAAAAATCAGACCAAGCTATAAGCCAACCATCAACCTCAAAAAGAGCTCCAAGACCTAAAATGGGAACAAGCAGTCGAGATTCTATGGCTCAAGTTAGGCATATGAGTGGAGAGCTAACTCCTACAATATCCGAGGTTTACCACGAAAGGAATATCGGTTTAGGATTAGCTCCACCTCTCGCAGAATTACTTTTATCTGAAGATTCTAAAACTGAAATGAGAGCAGCAAGTTCCAGTGAAAATCTATTATTACAAAACTTAGAGAAGTTGGGACTTCTGGGTGAGTCTAGCGAATCAGAAGATAGATGGTGTAGTGGGACAGCTTCAAGACCTTGGCTTTCGGCTCCTCCTCTGGAGACAGACATTCAAAGTTCAGATTTAACCACTGCCGAAATAATTGAACGTAAAACCAAATTTAAGAAAGATACGGAACCCAAGAGAAAAGAAGAAAACGTCTATGAACTAAAGCCTAAAGAAGAACAAGCGGGAACTAGTGGGATTGAAAAGCGTTGCGTTTCACCTTTCTCCGAACTATCTAGAAGAGATGAAGGCGATGGGAGAAGTATTGCGGATTCACATTCGTCTTATAAAGCGCTTGTGTTAAATCCTAGAACACCCTATTTGCCTGAAGAAGGAGAGCCAAGTATAAGTGCAAATAATGAAGGAGGTAAAACCCATCCAAGAGCAAGACGACCTCCCATACCTAGAAGTAGACCAGCGTATACGACCCTTGATTTTCCACCGAATAATAAATTATAATTTCGATTCGCAAGCAATAAATATTAATTGTATATTTCAACTATTATGTAAAGGATTTATAATAATTTCTATTAGATGGCTATGATTACTTAGATAGAGCTGTAAATGTCCTTGTATACTTTTATTAAAATTAAATCGTGGTTATTTTGTACTAAACAACAATTAGTTGTTAAGGTTTAAATAAAAATCAATTATAATTATTTATTTTAAATGTATTTCTACTTACTATTGTCTCGAGTTTTATAAATAATTGTACACTTTTTTCTTGCCATCGTAAACCTATTTGTATAAATATGTTTTAAGTTCGATACAATGCTCGCACAAATCATATTAGTGTTTTATTTCCCAGACCAGTAAATTTACTTTCAACTGTAGGTATATTACGTAAGAAAAATTCCTTAAGTTCCGATGACCTTGCTTACAATAAATGTGTCATGTCGAAATAACTAAAACTCGTGAACCTTCAGAAGTCTTATTTTCCGTAATAAAAGTTTAAACAAATTTCATATCGGTATTTAGACATCTTCCAAATGAGAACAAGTATATCAATTAATAAGTAATATATAAACTCTACCCTCATATTATCCGCTTCTAGATAAATGTTGAACGGCCAAGCCTTTTATATATATATATATATATATATATTGTTTATTACTTAACAAAAATTTAATACGATTTAGAAATTTATTAAATAAGGTAAGTAATAGCGTATCAATGTTTAATTGTTGAGCAAAAGCTTGCTAGAAGACCTCAAAAGAAAATATCTCGCCGTTCATATATTCTTCATTGTTTCACCACTCCTATGGGTCTTAGTGTGATGATATATAGTCTACAGCCCTCCTCGTTAAATAGGTTATCTAACACTAAAAGAAGCTTTGAAATCGAATCAGTAGTTCCTGAGATTATCACGTTCAAGTAACCAAACTCCTCAGCTTTAAATATTATTACAGTTAACGTCGTCTCATACTGATGCCTTTTCTAACAAGTTAATTAACGTTTTATGTGGTTGTTTAGTAATATTTAACTCATAATACGGTTGAATTAGATTAGACAAGACATGAATATTGTATTTTGACGAAATCATCCCCTATAATCAAAACAACCTGCACCAACCAACAGGATCTTTTTTGTTTCGGAACCCTTTATTTAAAAAGTGGTCATTTCGTATACAATTTATCACCATATTTCAAAATTATATTGTTGAAACAAAAGTAACTGCAATGTTCGTCTTCTAAATCATGTTTATATATAAAGCGCAATTGATGAAAAATACAAACAAGATAATAATTACACATTTTCTCATTTATTATATTAGATAAGATATAGGAAGGTATGTAAATATTCCAATATTAAATCTTTAAGGAGCATCAAAAGAACGGCTTATTTCTTCTCTTAAAAAATATCTATTAATTAGCTTGTTAAAAGTTTAATATGCGACAACGTACTTTCATTACATTTTTTTAAGGGCTCTTTCATAGAAATACTAAATAATAGTAATGAATAATGAACGTAAAAGAACAAAAGCCTGGTATTAAATACAGTATCCGCTGTACATTTGCTATTACCGTAAGTTCCGTTTGATTTAAAACCAATGACAAATCCATTAGACAATTACCTCGATATTTTCTGTGAGCGACGTGAATGTTAATTATGCACTATAAAAACCATCAAGTTCATTGCACGTCCGTATTTTGTACTACTTATCAAATCGATATATCTTTTTATATTAATAATATATCTATCTGCCTCATTGGTCTAGTGGTTAGCATGTTCGACTACAGACATTAGGTCCTAAGTTCGAGTCCTGGGTTGGGCCAATTTGAAATCGATATTGAGTTTTCTATTAAGATTTTCTTAATATTTGCCCGAAGTTGGGCCAAATTTGGCGGTGTGATCTACCGCCGTGCCAAGGAGAGCATGTTAAGCCGTCGCCGTCCTGCGCCTAATCTCTCTCTGGTCTTGTCTGATTGCCGTCACATCTGACTGTGAGAGTGAAGTATATTTGTAAGGTCTATGCTCCAAAAATCCTCTCCCATGGGAGTGAGGAGGCCTGCGACCAGCAGTGGGACGTTAATGGGCTGCTACTTATTTTATCCTAACTTTCCTTCAGTCAAATATTAATAACAACCATTTAACCGTCACGTCGGACTATGAGTAAAGGAATAGAGAGTACACTTGCGTACAATGCTTGCCAATCCGCAGTGGAGCAGCGTGGTGGGTCTATACTCTAAAAACCCTCTCTTATATGAGTGAGGAGGCCTGTGCCCAGCAATGGCACGTTAATGGGCTGCTACTTACCTTTAATATATCTATCTACTCGTACATAGATAATATAAATTATGGCTTACTACAGCCCAAATGCTGGACACAGGTGTCGGAAAAACGAGGTTTAGAGTTTAAACCTATCAATTTGGCTCACTATGGGTTTACGCGACTCGTTTTTTACAAAATGTGAGAGTTTTTGCGCTCAAAACTGTTGTAATAACACAGTGACGTAGCGTTCGCCGATGCGAGCGCGCGTGTTTTTAAGTGTCTAAATTAAATTCATAATTTCTTTTACAAAGTACCCACTCTTCGCAGACATTTATGTCCTATACTGGGGAGAATGTAGGTTGTGAGGAGAAAATTAGCACCTATTACAACATGGAGGAAGATAATATAAATGTGACAATGTCTAAAAAACAACTCGATAGTATGGAGTGCGAGAAAGTTAGTGAACAAGTTGGTAAGTCAAAGGTGCCAGAAAAAAGGAGGCGGCCGGCCAGTGAAATCATGGAGGAAATTGATGACACAAATGAAGGTTTTATTACAGTCGGTAAAGTTCCAAAGGTAGCTAGAAACATTTCAAAAGGTAAGGATTTGCATTTTTCAAATAATCATAATTCAAATGAAGAAATGTATCAAGTTAATATCTCATATAATGATATTTTGCCGAAACAAATAGCTTTTGCTAAGTTATTGAGATCAGAGAATATTACGAATATACTAAGAATAAAGTTTAGGAGCCCATACAAAGTACAAATTCATTTCGGGGTAAAGGATGATGCTGATAAATTGGTCCAGAATAAAAAGTTAAGGGATATGGGCTTTAAAGTTCAATTTGCAGATGAAACAAGTGTGTCGTATGGAATTATTAAGGATATTGATCTAGAAGAAGGGGAACAGGATCTCTTAGAAAACCTTCAATGTGGCTATGAAATATTGTCCGTCAAAAGGTTGAATCGTTTAGCAGAAGGGAAATGGATAAATAGTGAGACTGTTAGAATATCCTTTAGAGGTTCCACATTACCACCCTACGTGTATGGATTTGGTTGCAGATTTGAAGTAAAGCCCTTCATGTTTCCAGTTACACAATGTGCTCGATGCTGGAAATTTGGACATCAGACTAAAATATGTCCAAATAAAAAAATTGTCTGTCCAAAATGTGGTTTGAATCATGAAAACTGTGAAACAACGCAGTTTAACTGCATAAATTGTAAGAATGGTCATATGGCTCTAGACAAAACATGTCCAGTGTTTCTAAAAGAAAAAAATATCAGGAAAATAATGTATACAGAGAATTGTACGTACCGAAAAGCTCTTGAACTATATAGAGATAGTAGAGAAAACAGTAGCCGAAAGGAATCTGAAAATATTACTGAAAATGAAAATACCACCAATGTAAGTACTTTAAAAAGATTATATAGGGATATTTTAGTGACAAAAGCTACTGTACATACTGAGGAGTACGATTCTGACTCAAAAAGCAACGACGAAGGTGTAAAAGTTTGTAAGGCGACTCGTCAAAACAAAAACAAGAAAAACAAACACACGAAAGCTTCTAACCATAATTGGGAAGATTTTAATACACAAAACGATAATGAAGAAAAACAAAGTACAGTAAACCAGACTCCGAAAAATTGTGGTGATGAATTTAAAGGTAAAATTAGTCTTGCACTATTTTTATCGCGAATGAAAGAAATTATTATGTCTAACAGTAAGCTGGAAGAAAAAATTGTTGCAGTTACTAAGTTCATATTTGAAGTATTTTTAGAGTTTGTTGTAAGTAATTTTGAAAAAGTAGATGTTTTAAAGAATATAATATCAATGTTTAAAAATGTGTAATTTAAAAGATTTTGTTTTGAATTTAGTTCAGTGGAACTCACAAAGTGTAAGACCGAAAGTACCTGAGTTTGAATGTTTATTATTTCAAGAGAAAGTCCACTTAGCCCTTTTGAGTGAAACATGGCTTGAACCAAATTCAATTTTGCGGATTAAAGACTATAATATATGCAGAAAAGATAGGTTTGATGGATACGGCGGCGTTTGTATAATTAGTCATAAGTCTATTAAAATAGAAATATGTCCTATTTCCATTTCAAACCCAGGTATTGAGGTAGTACACATAAAAATTTTAAATGTCAAAAATTTAATTAATGTAATATCAGTATATTGTCCAACAACAGTCCACACTACTCAAGCAGACTGGGATGATTTATTGTCTAGGTTTCCGTGCAAAACGATTATCGCTGGTGATTTCAATGCTCATCATTCGAATTGGTCGAGTAGGATTGATACTAGAGGAAAACAGTTATTTGACTCCAGTATAGATAATGGTTATGTGTCAATTAACGACAACAGTTCTACAAGGGTCAAGTTAGTAAATAATAATCTCCAGCAAACATCACCTGATATCACATTTGTCTCAACAGATATCGCTATTAACTTTTTTTGGAAGGTCACAAATGAAAGCTTGGGTAGTGATCATTTAGTAATAAAATATTCGATGAATTTTCGAGATAATTATAACTGTTCTAAACTTCGTAATTTTAAAAAAGCTAATTGGTGTGGATACCATAATACTCTTGAATCACGTTTAAAGGCACTACACCAGGATGAAAATCATAACATTCGTGACGTGCAACAGAGTTACAATAACCTATTACAATGTATGAATATAGCCGCCGATGAAAATATTCCCTGCATAAAAATTTGTACTAATCCTACAGCAAAATTTCGGCCTATACGATTTTGGAATCCATCTATATCTGAGGCTATTGCTCAACGTAGACTAGCTTTAAAATGTTTTAGGAAAAACCCAACACCAGAAAATCTTACTAAATTAGAAGATAAAATTATGAGCGTCAAAAAGTGTATTCATCAGGCTCGTACAAAAAGTTGGTGTGAGTTTTGTGACTCTATTAATGAAACTACATCAGCCCCTGAAATGTATCATCGCATGAGATGGATAAAAGGATACAAACGTCCCAAACTATACTACTCGTCAGAAAAAAATGAACAACTTTTATGTAGTCTCTCTCCCGATTCAGTGACATATAAATGCCCATCATTTGTATCCTCAAATCCTTTAATGGAATCCTTATTTTCTATAGATGAATTATTTAAATGCCTTAATAAAACCAAAGATACTGCTTCAGGCGATGATAATATTACTTATTCTATGATTTCTAATATGCCTGATCTAGGTCTGGTCTACCTTCTTAAAATTTTTAATATGATATATTCATCTGGTTATATTCCACAACAATGGCGCGAAATTAAAATAATACCAATACTTAAAACAGACAATTCAAAACTTAGACCAATTTCACTAATATCGTGTATTTGTAAAATCTTTCATACTATGTTATCCAGACGCATAGAGTGGTTTGTTGAGAGCAATAAAATTTTGTCACCTAAAACTACGGGTTTTAGAAGATCTTATTCTTGTATAGATAATGTAGCACGACTTGTGACAACAATACAGACTGGACAAACATATAATCATCCCACTTTGGCTTGTTTTTTGGACGTAGAAAACGCCTACAATAACGTTAATGTTGAATGTGTAGTCACAACCCTTGACAATATTGGTGTAGGAAAAAGAATTTGTTTATATTTGTGGACATTTCTTAAAGAAAGACATTTAAAAATGGAAGTCAATGCTGAGGGTAATACTATTTGTAGATGGACAAATAAAGGGCTAGCACAGGGAGATCCCATATCTCCTCTGTTATTTAATATTGTTACAGCTAATATATGCAAAACAGTACAGTCTGTAAACATTTCACAATACGCTGATGATTTCATAATATATACAAATAGCAATAACATTCTCAATTGTGCTACTAAAATTCAAGACGCCTTGAATACAATAGTTATTTTATTAGAAAATATTGGTTTAAATTTGTCTGCAGATAAATCCCAATATGTTATTTTCAGTAGAGGTTTCAGAAGACAACAAATTACATTGGCTATTAATGGTATTCAGTTAAAAAAGGTCGACAATATTAAATATTTAGGTTTTTGGCTTGATTACTCCTTACGATGGCGTAAACACATCAATGAGATTTGCGAAAAAAGTACAAAGTTCCTAAATCTGCTCAAATTGTTAGCTGGCCAATCGTGGGGTCTTCACCCAAAACATTTACGACGTTTATATATTTCCATCATTAGGAGTAGACTCGACTATGGTAGTTTCTTGTTTGATAATAGTGCTAATGTTAATATTTCGAAAATGAATAAAATCCAAAATCAGGCGTTGCGTATAGTTGGCAGTTTTATAAAGAGTACACCAATACATGTCATGGAATGTGAAATTGGTATTTCTCCTTTATGTATAAGAAGAAGATATCTTGGCATAAAATACTGTTTAAAAGCTAAATCTTTTAAAAACAATGAAACACTATTTCTATTGAACGAATTATGTAATGTTTGTCAGAGTACTTATTGGAGAAAGAAAAAAGCTCCTTTACTTGTAACAATTTATAATGAAATAAAAAACGAAGTAGTTGCATCATCCGATCCTATTGAAATCTTCTCCTTAGACGTTTGGACAACAAAAATTAAAGTAATAAATGTTTTAGAAGATAATCTTGTAAGTGTTAATACATCTAAAAAAGATTATGATTTATGTTCACTTAAGTTCCACATTCTAGAAGAATTAAGCTTAAAATATGAAGGGTGGCATATGCTGTATACGGATGGTTCCAAAACTAATAAGGGAATCGGCGCGGCTTATTTAGATCCAAAATATAACTCATATGGAAAGTTCAAAATAAATTCACAAGTTTCAATCATGACTGCTGAGCTTGTAGGTATACTAGAAGCTCTAAAATATGCTAATACTATAGGACAAAACAAGATTGTAGTTCTTAGTGATAGTCGAAGTGCTATTCAGCATTTAGCTCGATGCGCCTCTGGGCACAGAGGTACTGGGACAGCTATTTCCATTCTTAAAATGCTGAATGACTTCCAATGTAGGGATATTTTTATAAAAATACAGTGGATTCCGTCTCACATTGGCCTCTATAGAAATGAACAAGTAGATGATCTGGCGAAACTGGCAATATCAGAAGGTAATAATTTAGAAATCGTACCATCAGTTACAGAGATTCTCCCGAAATTTAAGAAAGGCTGTTACGCTTTATGGAAAAACCATTTTGAAATTAGATCCATACACAAGGGAATATGGTACAAAACTCTGCAAATTTCACCTTCGAATACACCGTGGCACGTACACTCAAATTTGAATCGTCCATATACAGTTGCTGCTTTTAGGCTGCGATCTGGACATGTTCCACTAAGGAAATTTGCATATTTAATGAAAAAAGTAGAATCTCCAAATTGTTTAGTATGTAGTACACCGGAAGATGTGCAACATTTCTTAATGGAATGTGTTCGGATCAGCGGTATGAGAGAACAAGCCTGGTCACTACTTAATATAAATAAATATGATATTGGTTACATTAATAGCATTCTTGCTGAACCAAATTCTGGGGCAGCTAGAACTATATTTAAGTTTTATATATCTTGTGTTAAATTGTTTAATATATAATTAGTTAAGTAACATATTTAGTTTTTAAGAGTATATATGGATAGCTTGTGATTAGTAATCAAGAACAAGGAACAATAGGGCTGACATGTATGTAAATTACAAAAGCCCTGACAATAAATAAAGATTTAAAAAAAAAAAAAAAAAAAACTCAGATCTATATTGTTTTAATAACCAGATTGTTAAAATGCTACAAAACCTTTTTAACACTATATATATACAACCTAAATAAGGTATGACGATTCAAGAGTGATGAAGAAGGCCTTACTTGAATAAAGAATGTTTGATTTTATTTTATATACCGAGAGAAAATCTGGAAATCGTACCCAAGCATCTGCCAATTGGTATTAAAACAAGCGGGGAAGTTAAAACCAGCAGAATGACATAAAAGTTTTATTTTTCAATGAAAAATAAAACTTTTTCATCATTTACCATTAGGTGGATTGTGCGTTAATTTCTCATTACATATTCAGAATATTCACTTCTATTTTTTGAATGGACTCTTCATGTTTCTGATAATATACATGTGTAGAAAACGACGACACGTAAGAAACAGACGATCCCTTTTTAAGATTTTATGCTGAAGATAAACGTTAATTTTAGTTTATTTTATTTATGCACTACCTTTATATTTTTACTTGTTGTCTGGCAAAGATTGCATAAAGCAATAATGCCGCCCTTGCACATAGGTTAATATTATAGTTTGATTTTTTAAGTTTTAGCATAAGTTTCTGGATATTTTATTTTATGCGCAGCTAGCAGCCAAATGAATTTGAAATGTGGCAGATTTCAGTTTTACGAATGATTTTCGAAATGAAATTACAGCAGTACTAAATATTTATAGCTCTTACATTTTGTGACTATTCAATTTTATAGGGTTGTAACTATTCAATTGATTTTGGAACTTTGTGCAGCGGCAATAAAGCGCAAATTAACCCTTTGACGTTAGGATCACACCTACATTGCTTAGACAACAGTAAGTATTTGTAATTTATTATGAAATTCATATATTTATATTACATGTTTAAAAGTAAGTTGATAGAAAAATCATATTATAAGTTGCAAGATTACTTGGACGATAGAAACCCGTGGGAGTGAACGAACTGCTTTAATTTGAATTGAAATACATTAAACTGATATGATATTGTAATGATGATGGTAACAAAAAAGAAACAAAATACTCGACTGAATTTGTTGTGGGTTCTTCTCGGATCAGGGCACGAAGGATCCCTCGTAACTTTAGATTTTAAGTCGTTCTTGAGTACCATCATCAGACATACATTAAAATTAGAGTGCGGAAAAGAAATATTTATTATTTGACGATTCAAAAGTGTAATATGCCTACTTGAATAAAGATATTTTGATTTGATTTGATATATTAAATAGCAATACTTAGAAGTTTACTACATTATAGTTAGAAAACATTTGTATGGAAAACAGAAAAGGGCTGATTTTAAGGTTTTCCCCTGCAATTATTCGAACTATTCTCGCCGTAAAAACTTGGACTTCAACGAACCTTTAAAATAAAGAATTGGCAAAATTGGTCCAGACGATGTTGAGTTATGCGCTTACCGACACAATTCGCGCTTACCGACACAATTTATATTATAGATAATATATTTATATCTATCAACGTAAGACAACCAGTACAAGTATTAGTGCCAGAGATGTTAACGATACAATAGCGTTTTAATTTCGTCTGTTTGTCTACGGAAATTAACACATTTAGCGGTCTATTACTAAAGTATAATTATGTTAATAATAGATGAATATGCTAATGCCCAGATTACCTGCCTGTACGACGCGTTGCTATTGACGAACTACGAAATTCCTTTATGTTAAGAAACCTAGGGTAACGAGCGGAACGGTAAATATAACAGAATATTTTATAATACATACTAGTTGACCTCGTAAAATAATAGGGATAAAATTAATTTCACTTTTATGTATTCTTGATTTCCTACTGGAACATATGTATATAAAAAGGGTGAATACTTTTTATTTGTCAGCACAAATTCAAATACATTGCATGATTTTTCATAACAATTCGTTTAATAGTTTTATTGACAGTAAGTATTTAAGATTTTACCTAATACTTCTTTGCTTGGTGGTTTACCAGCAGCTCAACAAACAAGTATTTCCACGAGATTATCAAGCAGATACTCAAATAGGATCAGTCAAGCTTTGAACAGTAAATCTGTACAATTACTGTTATATTGTAAACCAGAATACCTACATGAACACAAGAACATAAACTAAACGAACCGAATGCCCGCGGCACAAGTAGGAAATGTTATGTAAATTAACTATAAAGATATAATTGTATACTTTTCAGAGATTATCTTAAATTATTGCTTAAATTGAGCAAGTTTTAATTATGTTACCGTGTAATTTCGGCCACAGCAAAGAAAATTTTATGTTGATTCCGATGCATACTAAGGAAAGGCAAATTTATGCCAAATAAATGTTTAGATCTAGCCTAAGATAGTCTTTTCGGCATTCCCAAGTTCGATGCCCGGCGAGGCATGTTTATAAAATTGTATTTTCTAAATTGGCCTTGTCCAGGCTGTTAGAGGCTTCGGCCATGGCTAATTACTACTCTACCAGAAACGACGTAACGGCAAGCAAAAACATTGCGTTCAGTTACAATTCTGTGGAGAAAACGTAAAAGTTTAAGTCAGCGCGTTTCCATTTTAATTAGTATCAGGTGAGAGCACTGTAAAGCACTTCTCTGTCAGTAACAAAAATAAAATAAAAAACTACGGAATGTGACTGTGTTATGGATACGGCCGTTTGATTTGTTTTCTTTTTATTGCTGGCAGTTTAGCGCTTGACTGTGATCTCACCTGATGGTAAGTGATGATATTGTCTAAGATGGAAGCGCGCCAATCTGGTAAGAGGCAATATACCTTTCTTATTGTTTCTACACAGCATCGTACCGGATCACAAATCTCTTTGTTTAGCGATACGTTTTTGCTGGTATGTGGTAACTAGCCACAGTCGAAGCCTCCCTCCAGACGAGACTCAGAGAAATTAGAAAATACAATTTCCTAAATTCGGCCTGCCGGGGATCGAGCCCGGTGCCTCTGCTAGCAAAGCGAAAACTCACACCACTGCGCCAACGAGGACGTCAAAACACACAGGCGCGCGTCAGAGTTCTTACTTAGCGTAATAAATTGTTTGATCCTTTAGCTATCCAATGGTGTTAATAAATTGCGGATAGAAGTGATAGCTACAACACCAAACTTTATCCCCCAAATTTATTATCATCCGTTTTTTTAATTGCCTCCCTATAGAAGCAATTTTAAAGACACGTCAAAAAATAGACTTAATAAATATACCAATAACGAAAATTAATTATATAAACAAGACTGTAACTCTAATTTGAGTGGAAAAATACTAAATCGTACTAAAGAATAAAAAATAAATAATAGATTTTAAAAAACACACACCGAACTAAAAGCTAGAAAATAATTTTTAATAATAAATTATAAACAGAATCATTAATTTCAGAATGAAAGCCGTGGGGTGCTTGACATATTAAATAAAGGTTACAATCATTCTATTGACAACTCTCTATGAAAAAAGAGTTATAGGAATATTGTGAAATGCACCCCACGCTTTTCACTCTGAATTAAATGTTTCTGCTTATAACTTATTATTAAAAATTATTTTCTAGCTTTTAGCTCGATTTGCTATAAATGCATGTTTTTAAAATTTTTTTTAAACCATTATTTAAATCGTCACTACAGAAACCTAAGTTCTCCTTTATACAATAACATAAACAAATTGTTAGGCATTTATTCTCTATCCACACATGCCTGTAAAGTTAAATGTATGACTTGGCTCCAAACGCTAACTTATGATGAGACTGAAAAACTTCTTGTAATTTGTAAATAAATAAATACTACTTATACATAAACATTCTGATTTTACGCACATGCACACACACACATACACATGCACACACACGCACACAGAGAGAGAGAGAGACATCTAGATTCACTCACACATACATGCTCTGTCGCGATTACACATGCATGCACACGCATATAAACTTCATAGTATTAAGTATTAATAAATCTGACAGTAACATTGTATAGGATAAATAGTTTGCGAAGATTTGCCGTTGACGTCTGCAACGCAGTTTCTAACTTTTGCAGTGTCATCGTTTCCTACATTTTAAGATACAATGTAAATAAATTTCATTTCAATTTCAATTATTTATATTTTATTCTTTAGTACGATTTAGTGTTTTTACACACATGTAGTTAATTAGAGTTCCAGTCTTGTTTATATAATTAATTTTCATTTCGTTATTTGTATTAGGCATTGGCTTATTATACATATCACATTTATATTTTAAGTGTTTTAAAAATTTCACAGTTACAGTCAGCCCAAGCTAATAAAAGCGTTATAAAAAAAGTACCTTGCAAACATTTACATGCATATAGTAGAGTTATTATTATACAATGTACAGCAGACAGTAAAATTATATTGATTTACATACATACATAGCATTACGCCTCATTCCCATAGGGGTAGGCAGACATAACATCCTTCCACTTGCCACGATCCTTGCATATCTCCTTCGCTTCTTTCATTCTTATTAAACCATTCATACAAGTTCGTCGGTTTAAAGTACTCTTGACCTGGCCGTTATTTAAAATGTCCTGGATTTGGTCCTGGAACGTTCGCCTTGGTCTTCCCCATCTAACTTTCGCATTCACTCTTGACTCATAAAACCTTTTTGTCAGTATCCTTTCATTCATTCTCTCTACATGCCCAAACCATCTAAGCATACCTTTCTCAATTTTAGTCACTACGTCTTCTTTTATACCACAACGTTCTCTTACCACACTATTTCTTACTCTGTCACTCAGTTTTAATCCACACATGCTTCTCAACGCTCTCATCTCTACCGCATTTATTTTACTTTTGTGATTCTTCTGCCATACCCAACTTTCACTACCATACATAAGTGTTGGCACCAACACTCCAGCATGCACTGCCAGTCTAGCCCTTTGAGACACCATCTGGCTATTCATAAAGGCGTGCAGAGCACCATTTACCATATTCCCTGCATTTACTCTCTTTTCAATATCACTTTCACATGTTCCATCTTTTGTAAATTTAGATTGCAATTATACAAATTCTTTCACCTCTTCCACATGTTCCCCATCTATCAAAATATTGCCATTCATCAAAGATTCATCTCGTTCAAAAAGCATGTCTTTCGTCTTGTTTACATTCACTTTCATTCCTTTCCCTTTCAAAGCTTCATTTATAATATTTAGCATTTCCTGTTCTCTCCTGCTCATTAGCGGATGACGCAAGTATTACTTGATCATCAGCGTAGAGTAAACATTTGATGAGTAATTCATTCATTCTTAACCCATACATACTTTCTTTTAATGCTGTCAAACTTTTATCCATAAATGGGTTGAACAGCCATGGTGACGCAACACATCCCTGTTGAACACTTCTTTCGACAGGAAACAACTCAGTGTACGCTCCGTTTATTCTGACACAAGCACTAGAACCCTCATAGAGAGAGACTTCAATGCTTGGATCAGACGACCGCTCACCCCATACGTAGATAACGTTGACCACAGCTCATTCCTTACCACTCGATCATAGGCCTTTTCTAAATCTACGAAAGCGCAATAAACTTTTTGGTTTGTATTTGTATTTATATTGATTTGTACATAATATATGTGAATTCTACATACGAATATAGAATTTGTTACAACATTTTTCTAGCAATTTCATATTTCTTAACGCAGCGCAAATATAGCATAATTAAACCTATTACCTATCACAAATTACTTATCCCATCACATTACTCAGTCTTAACTTAAATAAAAGTCGATATACTAAAATTTCCTTGATAATTTGGCTCCAAGGTTGGATTTGAACACCGTGTACTGTTAGCCCAATATTGTAAATACTTGAGTTTGTGCTGAGCTCATACTTTGACACTACGTGAGTCAGATTACGCTCTCTAAAATATATCCAGTGTCATTAAATATTTTACTTTATAGCAAAAGCATTAATATAATATCAGTACACGTTTTGATGTATTCAATATTACAAAACAAATAATTCACTTTCCATGTAACGTTCATAGCTAATTGAATTTAATTGCAAAAGTAAATTATTATTTTTATATACTAATGGAAAAAAACACTTCAAACACACAGAAAATTAAAAAAATATATAAAAAGTGCGTGCGCACAAAGTACCATGTCAGAAGTGGAACATCTTTGGCAAACAAATTTTCATTTCTTGTTTATATTTATACAAATCAAAAACTTTAGATTTCCGAGACTTGGAGGGAGGGAAATAAGAAGATATATTATAAATTTTATGAATTTAATATTGAAAGTGTTGAAAATTAATACAAATAATTAATTGAAATGTCAAATGACGAATTATAAATAAAAATGCCACGTGTTTTTTGTCTATATTAGAATTTATTAATTAAATTTTGTTGTTGAATTTAAAATTTAGATAAATAGAAATTTTAACAAAAAAAGAACCGCCTTCAAAACAAACTTACAAATACATTAATATGCTCTAAAAAGTAAGAAATAATTGCGTATTCTTTTATAGTGTTCTTCGTATTGTTCTGATGATGGCATCCATGAGAAAACCGGATAAGTGTTAAATTTGCATTAAGCATGTTCGCGACAAATGTACGAATAACTCAAGATCACGCCAACCGATTTCTATGATTATTTTTTTAGTGGAAAGGATATACTTCAAGGGTTGTTTTGTGATAGTTTGGTTAGGTTCTGATGATGGAGTCCATGACAAAGTGACGGAACACTTCAATTCTTAGGAGCAAATCAACGATACTCGGCAGAATCTTCCATAAGCTAGCCAGATACTCGTATTTGAGTTGCCCACTGTAACTTGAGTATGGTCAACTACTAGTCGTAGTTAAACATGAAGATCAATGGATCTCCTCAACGGCTTACAGTAAGGGTGTGATTTATGGCAGAAAATATAACTGTATGTAATCAAATAGCAATGAGCTCACGTTTGTTGCTGCATTGCAACACGTTTACTTAAGATTCATTAAAAATCAAAAAATAAATTAAAAATTTAACAAAAAAAGAACCGCCTTCAAAACTGACTTACAAATATATTAATATACTCTAAAAAGTAAAAAGTAATAAAGCGTTTTCTTTTATAGTGTTCTTCGTATTCTTATATTTGGAGTCGGTGTCAGCCAAGGTACCTTCATATATAGCTGTAGGTTGTAACTACATACATTTTTATTTATTAAATATTAAAACTATCTAATCTTTAAACGAATTTGCATTAAAAACGCTGCACATATTCGTGACAGTAATCACACGTTTCATACGTAAAAATGTGTATAAAGAGAAAGTTAACGCTGCCTGCACATGATTCGAACTCTTTCCCTAACCGAGACTCCACACATCTCACCATTAAGCTATGGTGGCTTTGATATATGAAATAAAACCATCGAAAAATCTCTTTTTACTGCTGTCAAGTCAGTACTTGACTGTAATTTCACCTGATGGTATATGATAACACAGTCATAAGATGGAAGTGCGCCAACCTGGCAAGAGAAAATTTACCTACCAATACTCAGGCGCCTTTTCTATTTAAATTTGCCCAAAGTTGGGATGTTGGCGATGTGATCCACCCCCCTGCCTCGGAGAGCACGTTAAGCCGTCGGTCCTGCGCCTGATATCTCTCCGGTCGTGTCAGATTCCCGTCACATCGGACTATGAGAGTGAAGGAATATAGAATGCACTTGTGTACTATACCTGCCAATCCGTAGTGAAGCAGCGTGGTGGGTCTATACTCTAAAATCCCTTTCTCCTATGAGTGAGGAGACCTGTGCCCAGCAGTGGGATGTTAATGGGCTGCTACTTACTCGGGCACCACACTTTTGGAATTTGTCATCTAAAATATCTGATCTAGTTATGCAAGTTTCATCTCACATAAATAATTATCTATTTATTATTTTGTTATTACTTCTTGTGGTTTCTCCGCAGCATCTTACAACGCAAATGTTAAGCCTGGCAGCACTTCATTGCTGACAGGGTGACGCCTCCAAGTCCAGATTCAGACAAATTAGAAAATGCAATTTCCTGTATTTGTCCCAAAATCGAACTCACTTCTGCTAGCCAAGCGAGTACTCGCACCATTGCACCAGCGAGGCAAACATCCTTAAGCCTTAATTATATTATACAATCCCAAAACAGTAGATGTACATTAACATTATTCTGTCAGTTTTAATTTTTGTGTGAGTAGATAATTACTACATCATGCGAAAAATACATAATACACAGATAACAATTACAAAATTTCATGAATGGGTGCTTTTACTTTCCATTAAACATTAAGAGGTTTATAATGGTGGGATTCAAAGTTTGTAACTAAATAACTCAACATTAACGCTTTATGTATTATGCAAAAACGACTTTTGTGTTAAAAATGATTACTTATTATGAAATTACATGTTTTATATATATGAATATGTATGCAAGAGGGCCCTAAATGTGATAGTAAGCGGCAGGGCCGGGAGAGGATGACCAAAAAAAGTGTGTGAAAGAGGATATGTGTGTAAGGGGAGTGAATGTAATAATGACAGCGGATAGAGTGAAGTGGCGAAAGGAAACATGCTTTGCCGACCCCACTTAGTGGGATAAGGGAAGTAAATGATGATGAAAAACAAGGAGCTTCTTTCTATGGCCGTTATAGATTTTGAAACCATTCAATCTATGTGCGCCTAATCTATTACATCAGTAAGCTGTAGACCACTAAACTCACTCACTAATTAATATCTGTAAAACTATGTATTCGCCAAATTTACTTGAAGTTTAGCAAATTAACTTGAAAATAGACGCCGGCTAAAAAAGGATTTTCGGGAACTATGCGGATGACACCGCGCTTCAAATTCCTTTTTTCTTACTATATTTAGTGCCTATTCATAAATTTTGTTTTGTTTTTACTATACACTTTATTCGTTTGCCTTAAAAGGTTGTTTGTAGTATTTTGCGTTAAAAATTATAGTTCAGTGTCCAAAACATAAGTACATACATACATACATAGCATCACGCTTCATTCCCATAGGGGTAGGCAGAGACAACATCCTTCCACTTGCCACCATCCTTGCATATCTCCTTCGCTTCTTTCATTTTCATTAAACCTTTCATACAAGTTCGTCCGTTTAAAGTACTCTTGACTTGGCCCTTATTTAAAATGTCCTGTATTAGATCCAGGAACGTTCGCCTTGGTCTTCCCCTTCCAACTCTCTCTACATGCCCAAACCATCTAAGCATACCTTTCTCAATTTTAGTCAATACATCTTCTTTTATACCACAACGTTCTCTTATCACACTTTTTCTTACTCTGTCACTCAGTTTTTTTCCACTCATACTTCTCAACGCTCTCAACTCTACCGCATTTATTTTACTTATGTAATTCTTCTGCCAAACCCAACTCTCATACCATACATAAGTGTTGGAACCAAAAACTCCTGCATGCACATTTACCATATTCCCTGCATTCACTCTACTTTCAATATCACTTTCACATGTTCCATCTTTTGTAAATTTAGATCCCAAGTATACAAATTCTTTCACCTCTTCCACTTGTTCCTCATCTATCAAAATATTGCCAGTCATCATAGATTCATCTCTTTCAAAAAACATAACTTTCTTTTTGTTTACATTCACTTTCATTCCTTTCCCTTTCAAAGCTTCATTCATAATATTTACCATCTCCTGTAGCTCATTAGCGGATGACGCAAGTATTACTGTACTATTGGTTTTTAGGTTCTATTTTGTATTTATTTTTTATATTTAATATATTTCTCTTGCCACATCTGCCAAGCTCTGCTCAAATCAGGAAAGTCGCTGGTAGATAAGTCGCTTTAAGATCACCTCTGTGTAAAAAAACTAAAATAAAATATTAGTAATTACTCAATATAAGATTTACTCAATACATTTTTTACAACTCTCGTGGGTATACCAAACAAAGTTGTAGATTGTAACCGATTTCTTTTTCCCGGAAGAAATTACAAAATCATTTATTATATCTTTGTTAACAACTTTAATTCAATTTCGTTTAAAATGAATGAATATTATGTAAAGAATGAATGTTATAATGTGGTAGTGACCTACTTTTAAACCTTTGAAATTTGTAATATTGTGAGAATTGATAGTATTATTATCTGACATGATTAATCAACTAGTAAATTTGAAAACTATGACGATATTTAATGAAATTTAAGTAGAAAATGTTTGTGAATTTGATAGGAATCATAATTCTAACAAAATACATTGTCAGCAATAATGAAACATTACATATTATATATATTTATTACTGCATGTTATATAATATACATGAACTAGTAACATCGATCTTGAGAGTATACATTCAAAGTTATTTTTAAGATTTTAAGTATCCAAGTGACAAGTATATTTTCTGCCATTAGAGTCCCACGTTAAATAAGCATTTTTCGTAGGTTAAATCCATTTAATTTTCGCTACTGTTCAACTAAGAAACATCCGCTTTACTAATAACTTACTATCGTAAATCCTATTTGCTAATAAGTTTTTTATAGTATAGTTTTCCTTAATAGGTAAACAAACGCGCAAAGGCCACAGAAAGCGGAAATAAACCAGAAATACTCTTGTTACTGTATCTATATTGGACTTTACTATTAATGTCATTATTTGTAAACTCATTGAGAGAACGCGTTATTGCAATGACGATGAAGATGTTTCATTTAGTGCACTGAGTGAGTGAGTGAGAGTGAGTGCAGTCTAAGACGGAAGCGTGCTTAACTAGTAAGAGATAATTTACTTCTTAAAATTTCTACACAGCTCCGTACAGACAGGATATTGTTTTACTTAACGATACGTCTCTCTTTAAGGTTGGATGATGCGGGGTTTGAGGGTGGGTGATGTGGTGGAAAAGATTAGTTACTTGGCTTCTCTCGCCTAACTCCACTCCCAACCTCAGCTTGAACCTCGTTACGTCGAATAACCTTTTATCGAGATTGCAGTATCCAAACCCTTCGGAAATATAGGTCGGCAAGGAGATATGAGATAGGACTTATTTGACTTACTTCGTCTGGATCTCAGACTCTCACGGCTGGGCATTTCCACTTAATATATAATATCATTGCGATGCAGAAGAAAACGGGAAGCTACAGCATCATTTTCCCAAAAAAACACTTTTATGAAATATGCGATTACCACCCGGCGCCAAGTTAATCCTAAGTCGCACAGTGTGAAGTATGCTACTGGGTGCACTGCAGGGACTCATCTGGAGAATAGAGAAAAATGCAGAGCTGTCACGACCTTCATCAATTAAGTATACGGAACTGATGACGTGTTTCTGTGTAAGATGATAACTACCCACGGCTCAAGCCTCTCTCAAATCTAAATGCAGACAAATTAGAAAATGAAGTACCACAGAATTTAACATTTCAAATAGACCTCTTATTATGTTTTATATGTATAGATGCTATTACGAAATCGTAGGCACAAAATTACTTTCGTACATATTGCCATGCAGTATAAACATGCAGAATCTAAAGATCAAAAATGATGAAATATTATCGCTATGAAAATCAGACTTCAAGTTGTTGATTAATTCAAGACAACAAACCAATACTGCTACCTTGATTGTAGCCCTTTGTACTTAAAGAAATACAATGCCAACAAGAACATATTCAATGTACTATTTAAAATTATCCAATAAAATTAAGGTTCAAGGTCGCGATGAGATATTTTACTTCTCTCCCAAAGATTCAATGTTTCGTTTTATCGTCCAATGCCTACATATGGACAAACAAAGGTAATTAATGAAGGAGCGTCGACGAGTTTCTGATATTTAAAAATTGTGGTTTTAAACAATAAATTTTCTTCACGGTTTCTTTAGCACATTCAAAGTAAAAGAAATATAAATAATAGTTTAAAAAATACACGCTTTAATAGTAAAACGAACTAAAAACTAGAAAATAAGTTATAAACAGAATCATTAAATTCAAAATGAAAGCCGTGAGGTGCTTGACATATTAAAGGTTTATTTAATTTTATTTTTCTTTATTTGTAATCAAACAGCGAACAATTTTTGCTATTTTTTTTTAACATTACATTTATTACTTAAAATAAGCCCATGATAGATTATGTCTATTTACATAAAATAAAAATTAACAGAGTAAAAAAAAATATTTTGAAACATCTTAATTTCCGCTCACATCATTAAGTAGATATGAATTCAAATTATTCCCAACTTTGTGTCGTTCATAATCTATTCTCTCTTGAAAGAAGGAGATCACTTTTAGACATGCTATTTCTGTATGGATGCTGCCATGGTCAATATGACAGCATCGAATTAACATTATACATTCTCCGGTTTCACACACCTAAACTTAGAACGCGCCAAGCACCCCTCTTTTTTACTTCACATAGTCAAACAAATTATGCAAAAAATTCCATAATTTGCCGCATTCAAAGAAATTATAGCGAATCTTACTCTGACGTCGATATATTCCACAGCAACAAACTAAAATTAAAAAAAATAATTAATAAAATTAATGAATTTAAATAGTGAGTAGGTAGCTTGTATTTGACTTCTGGAGTCACACACACACATTCATAGACAAACTTACACCCACGCGCAATCTTTCTGGCGCCTTTTAGTACAATAAACAAATGTAAAATCCTTAATTGGCCTTAAGTTAATTTAATTAGATTATATGTTAGTTTTAAGAGGGCTGTGGATTTTGTAAAATAAATAAAGAAATAATAATGCAAACAAGTTTTATTTACGAGTATGTGTTTTGGTGTGTGTGCATTGGTATGTGTGTGTGTGTATCTGTGTGTCCGAATGTATATGCATCTGTAACTATGTGTGTATAAAACTTTCCTTTTGTTTTTAAATCTATGAGATATCACAAGGACTTTTTTTAATTAATTCATTTTTATATTGTGTGTTGATGTAAGTGCGCGCTAGACGGGCAGTGACAGAATCATTCTATTGGCAACTGTCTATGAAAGGAGAGTTTTGGGATGTTGCGAAATGCACCCCACACTTTTCACTCTGAATTCAATGATTCTGTTGATAACTTATTATTTAAAGTTATTTTCTAGTTTTTAGTTCAGTTTCTTATAAAAGCGTGTTTTTTTTTTGTTTTTTTAAACTATTATTTATTCTTTATTCTTCAGTACGATTTAGTATTTTTCCACACATCTAGTTAATTAGATTCCGATCTTGCTTATATATTTAAACCACCTTCAAAAAGACTCTTTTGATAATGTCTGCCGGCTATCCGAGATAGCAGATTGCCAACTAGCTCAGTCCCTTTCATTTCCTCACAGAGGATCTATCAAGAGAATATATTAATCCTGGCGGCCCCAACATGGATAATAGGCATTTTTTAACGAATTACGGTATTGTCATTGGCACTTAATACGTATGCAAAGTTTCGAATTTATTAGGCTTCTCGAGATTGCTAAAAATCGCCCTCAAAAATTGCGTTACATAATTACATACATACAGCCCAAGCTAATAAAAGCGTTTTAAAAATTTAGGTGTGGCTGTGTTATGGATACAGCCGTTCGTTATACGTGAATACGTCCCGAAACGGGACTTCCCCCCTCTGCCGCGAGCGATGTGTTTCTTTGCTTAGTGTAATAAATTATTGAAGTGAAACTTCTTTAGGTGCACGAAGGTAAAATTTTTAAGGATAAAACGCGCGTTTTTTATGCTAATTTGTTTGCATCTTAAATTGTTTGCACTCGTTATTTAATAATTTCATAAAATATAAAATAAAAATATTTCATAAATTCTCTTCTCTAAATTATTCATTCAAAAACAAAATTTATTTAATCATTTATAAATACTGGCGCAAAAAACACGTGGCGTTTTTATTTACGGCACTTAATATATTAATGCCAATTAAATTTATTAAACTACTAACATATCTTCCTTTTCCCCTTTCATCAAGTCTCGGAAATCTGAAGTTTTAGATTTGTTTAAATATACACAAGACTTAAAAAAATAATTTGCCAAAGAAGTTTCACTTCAGACGTGTACTTGGTACGCAAGCACTTTTAATTCTTTGTAAATTAGCCATATGCTTACAGATGTGAATTATACATTACGTATACATACTGAATTCATATATTTATTTATTTATTTATTTATTTCTTTAAGGACCACAAGTAGTTACTACACTTAATGTCTTAAAATATAAAAAAAACTTACATCTATAAATTGTTGAAGTGTGCAACTTTTTAAGGTAGCCACAACATGACTTTAAATTAAATTAGTCTAAAAATACAATAAAATTATATATTATTACAGATTATATCAAAATTTAAGACGTTTAAAAAAAAATTAAAATGGAAAAAAAATTGAAAAAATATAAAAATTAAAAAAAAAATAGAATTGAAAAATAAATGGCTATTTATGCTTATAGTCAGAAACCCTCGCATCCCTCAACAATTCCGTAACTCGATTCCGGAAGTGGCTATATGAGTTTTTAAAAAGGTCTAGCTCGTCAGAAAGTTTATTGTATTGCCGTGTGATACGGGGTATAGAAGAGTGACTACCAAGATTTGTTTTAGCATGTGGTACAACAAATGTTCCCAATTTGACTCGAGCATTAGGTCTTGGTATTCTTACATTAATTTGTCTTAGTATTAGTGGGGCATCTAATGAATTACGCATTATTTTGTATAGAAAGCATTGGTCCAGTAATTTTCTGCGAGAAGAGACTAATTTGAAATAATTAAGTCTTTCATTGTAATTCGTTAAAGTTTTATTGACATTACAAAAAAAGGAAAGGTGTCTTAGGAGTCGTTTTTGTATTCTTTCCATTCGTAAGCTATGTGTATAATAATAAGGCGACCATACCACACAGCAATATTCCAAGATGCTTCTAACGTAAGAATTGTATAAAATGAATTTGGTTTTGCTATTCTTGAATGTTTTGCTGTTTCTTATTAAAAACCCTAACATTTTTGATGCCTTAGCAATAACATCATCTATATGTGGCA
>JACTOM010000909.1:5163316-5243490 GCA_015832385.1 Elymnias hypermnestra | reverse complement strand
AATTGTCTTTGTTTAAATTTTGTTTTTGTATATGGGATTTTACAAATAGGGAGGGTTCTGCGCGTAGTATTTTTAACATTTATAAAAGGCAACAGGTGATGTCGTTTAAGTATACAATTGAGTATAAATATTTGCCGAACTGTTAATAATTTATAGGATTTGTATAAGTCAAAGGTTGGAAATCTAAACGGTTTAAAAAACATTACTTTTAATAATGACCTCTGTGTTCTTTCTAACGATATTAGGTGAGTCTTTGCTGCACCACCCCAGACAGTTATGCAGTAGCTCAGTATTGACTGTGCCAGCGCCTTGTATGTAGTTATTAGAATATTTTCGCTAGCGGCATGTCTTAGTTTTTTAAATATCCAAATGAGTTTTCTCACCCTATCATTAAGACCGTTTATATGATGAACCCAGGTGAGATGCTGGTCGACAATCACCCCCAGGTATTTCACTTTATCAGCTCTGGAAATTTCATCACACATGCAACAATTTGTAAGAGGATATTACATTTATGTACTTTTATCTTAAAACAGTGATCCGGTTGTGTTACTTTACTATATAAATAAATATATAAATAAATCACTTTTGAATCATCAGTAATCTTTCCGTTGGTAACAAATCTACTACGTTGGTTCGGCTGCGAAGAAACTAAGCAATAACTCTTTTAAATATACTTTTTCTAGGTTACAAACTATACTATTTTGTTCCCGTTTGCAACTGGAATCAAATCCAAACATTTTTATCGCTTAAATTAATCTTCAGCATTATAATATGCTTTTGGTATAATGATGTTTTAGGCATATTTTTTTAAATTATGTAGAGGCAAACCCAAAATTGTACGTATAAAACATACGCTATACCTAAGCTCAACCCAACAATTGGTATCTGAACCGACTTCACTCGAAAATATTTGTTTGTAAATTATTAGTAATATACAAAATAAAAATAGTAATAAACAAAAACTTAAAGAGTACTTTTAGTTTTGGTCTTCTGTTTCTACATGGTCTTTGAAGTAAAACTTCTTTAGACGCATGAGGGGAAAATTATTAAGTATGAAACGCGTGATTAGACTATGTCGCGTCATGAAGATGTGAAAGTTGGGTTGTTTTAATATTTACAAAAAAGTAAGTAGCAGCCCATTAACTTCCCCCTCCTGGGCACAGTCCTCCTCACTCACACGAGAGAGGGTTTTTAGAGCGTAGACCTGCCACGCTGCTCCACTACTGATTGGCAGGCATAGTACTCTCTATTCCTTCAATCTCGTAGTCCGACGTGACGGCAATCCGACACGACCGGAGAGAGATCAGGCGCCAGACCGACGGCTTAACGTGCTCTCCGAGGCACGTGGGTGAATCACACCGCCAAGTTTCCAACTTCGCGCAAATATTGAAAAAATCTTAATAGAAAACTCAACATCTATTTCGAGTTAAAACAAAATTTAATTAATCATTTCTAATCTTGACAAAAAACAAACTACAATACGACACTTTTAATAGTTTAATGACAATTAAATGCATTTAATTCCTGACGCATCTTCCTTTAAGTCTCGGCAATCTAAAGTTTTAGATTTGTATAAATATTAAGAAGACTTAAAAATTAGTTTGCCAACGAAGTTTCACTTTAGATATGTGTACTTTGTATGCACGCACTTTTAATTATATAATAAGCATATTATGTTTGCTATAAAAACGGCTAATATATCAACGGAAGCTAAATTACACTTATTCGGGGTAAAAAGGTAAGTAATTAATTAATGTATGCAATTGCGAAAAACTGTACTGCGCCATCTATTGAAAATGTAAGTAAATGGTTTAAAGGTTTCACTATATGTAATGAATTTAAGAAAGTTGTCTTAGACAGCGCAGCTAATTGACTTTCTTATATTACTTGTTTTGTAAAACTACTAAAATACAAATGTTCTATATTAATATATATATTTTGAAAAAAATGTATTAATGGAAAGATTTATTAAATAAATTCAACATTTCTGATTTCGTTAGCCTTTTACAATAAAGGTCTCGCCAGGTTTGGATCAGATAACACGAGTGTGAAATATATTGTTTCCTTGACTAAATCGAATCGCTTTATTGAAAACTTAAAGCTTTTATTATTCATTCCGGACACTCAAATAGGATGTTGACTGTTTTGTTTTGTCATCGCAGTAAAAGTTTATTTGCGAAGTTTTTACTTTGATGGTGAAATACAGTTTTTTTTAAATTCTCTAACAAATTATTATTGAAAGCTATCGAATCTAAATTCGCATAAGATTTATTTATCATAAATTGTATTATTTTATAATGTACTAATTTAATCTATTTATATTTAATTATAAAATCCTTACAAATGTGTTTTTTAAAGAGAATATTAACAAAATTGATATATTTTAAAGTATTGAAAAAAATTAAGACCTAATAAAAGTCGGTTTTCGATTTCTAGTTTCTCAGATGAAAATTTGCACTATTTCGTCTTAGTTATGATTTGGATTATTAAACAGCGTTTCCCATTAAATATATTTATTAAAAATAGGCGCAATTTTGTCTTAAATAGTTGTTCCCTGCGGAGTCAGACACGTAGCTCCCGTTGACGTGGGGTAAGAAAGTAAGTAGCAGCTCATTAGTGTCTTACTGCTGGGCACAAACCTCTTTACCCATAAGAGAAAAGGTGTTTATAGCACAAGCCCTCCACATCGCTCCACTGCGGCTTGGCAGGTATAATACATAATTGTATGAGCTAACACAAGAGCACTCCCTATTCCTTTCCTCTCATAATCGTATGGGACGGCAATCTCATACGACCAAAGAGATCAGGCGCAGAACCAGCGTGCCCCCAGACACAGGTTTTGAGCACACTTCCGAATTCTCACAATTTCTTAACAAAAACCCTGATATCATTTCTGTAGCCGCTCAAACTGATCCCTAGGCCAACTGTGACAGTTACCAAAGACGTAATTTTGCTAAATTTCAAGTCCCGTTCCCTAGGAGATATGGAGAAGTCCATTTCTACAGCACAGCACTAACAGAACTATTTTGTTAAATTTCAAGTCAATCGCAACTGGCTTTACAGATCTTATGATAACAAAGTAGGTGAGTGAATGAGTTTAGTGGCCTAAAGCAATCTTCACATTATTGCCTTATAAACTTCTAACATAGAAAGAAGGATTACATGAGCTTTCAATCGAAGGCGTAATACAACTTTCGCGTACTAAATTTTATTTATGAATTGATATTTAAAAAAACTATACAGACATCAAGTGCCATACACTACACATTGAAAACGTTATTAACGAATATAAGGTAAGCAGCAGTCCATTAACGCCCCACTGCTGGGCACAGGCCTCCTCATTCATATGAGAGAGGCTTTTTAGACGATAGACCCACCACGCTGCTCCACTGCAGATTGGTATAGTACACAATTGCACTCTCTATTCCTTCACTCTCATGGTCCAAAGTGACAAGAAGCCGACACGATCGGGTAGAGATCAGGCGCAGGGCCGACAGCTTAACATGCACTCCAAGGCACGGGAGTGGAACGCACCGCCAACTTCCCAACTTCGGGTAAATATTGAGAAAATCTTAATAAAAAACTCCATATCGATTTTTGAAGTGGACCTCATGTCTATAGTCGAACATGCTAACCACTAGACCAATGAGGCATTTATATATATTATACTCGTATATCCTAAGAACATCAGGGATGATTTTGATGAGCTCTGCTTTGTTGGATTTTTCTCCAAATATTTGATGATTTATATACACATATAAGCGCTGATCGATTGCTTTCTGCGCGTATTCCACATTTATTAGCTCGATATGCTTGGAATTAGAAATACGTGTACCACGTATCACTAAGAACTTATTTCCCATATTATCACGGGACCAGCATATTCGCGGGTAATAGTGAAGGAAACAGGTAGTAAACGTATAAAAAGTTAGCAGCTACTGTAAGGCATTGTCTTACGGCATTTGACACGTTCGTTGCTACCGCGTAGAATAACTGCGCTGTGGGTAACTGCGTTATTAAAAAAATAATATATAAAAAAAACATTCTTTATCTTATACTGTCTCATTCTAGTTGAAAAAAATAACCTTCATTCGTTGTTCTTACATAACACTTCCAGTTTCAATTGAATAATTTAACGATCATTGTTTCAATATTATAATTCGAGTATATTCGACCTTTGATTTATTTGTATTTTAATCTTTTATATTTATTAATCATACATATATAGAGAAAACTGATATAAATAATGTTTATATGTCTATAACTATATAAATTTAATAGTAATTATACCTACTACATACTTAAGCGCAGTGGCGCGAATACTCGCCTTATTAGCAAAGGCGATGGGTTCATTCCCTGGTAGGGAGAATTTAGGAAATTGCATTTTCTAATGTGTCAGTCTGGACCAGTGGGAAGGCTTCGGTCGTGGTTAGTTAACACCCTACCAGCAAAGACTTACCGCCAAACAAGAGATATGTATTCCGGTACATGACGTGTAGAAGCCACAAGAAGTAAATTGCCTCTTACCAGATTAGCGCGCTTTCATCATAGACTGTATCATCACTTACAATCAGGTGTGATCACAATCAAGCGCTAACCTGTCAGTAGTTTAAAAAAAAGTTAAAAACGCGTGCGTGTAAAGTACACATGTCAGAAGTGAAACTTTTTTCGCAAACAAATTTTTAGGTCTTGTTTATGTTTATACAAATATAAAACTTTAGATTTCCGAAACTTAGAGAGAGAAGATAGGAAAAAGGAAGATAGGTTAGTTTAATTTAATTGTCATTAAAATATTAAAAGTTTCGAAAATTAATACAAATAATTTATTCAAAACTCAAATGACGAATTGTAAATAAAAATGCCACGTGTTTTTGTCGAGAGTAGACATTATTAATTAAATTTAAAATTTCGAAAAGAGAATTTAAGAAATATTTTAATTTTATATTTTATGAAATTATTAAATGACGAGTGGCAAATTAAAATGCTACATGTTATTTATAAATATTAAAACTATTTAACCTTCAAACTATTTAGCATAAAAAACGCTGCATATCTTCGTGACGCTAATGACGCGTTACATCCATAAACATTTTACCCTCATGTGACTAAAGAATTTTCACTTGAAAAACATTATGTGATTTATGAATATAAGATGCAAGTGAAACAACTGATGCGAGCCGCCATATTGGCCTTGGTTACGCTGCCGATTACCTTTCACTTTATGCCTTCTCCGCTGCTGCAATATGACATGCGTTAGATAGACAAATAAAGTTGTGGGGTAAAAAAAAATATGCATCTTAATAATAGCATATTAAATTATTAAATGACGAGTGGCAAAATAAAATGCCATATGTTATTTGTAAATATTATAACTTGCTGACCTTCAAACGAAATAGCACAAAAACGCTGCACATCTTCGCAACGCTTATAAAAATTTTATAAACGTCTAAAGAAGTTTCACTTCAAAAAGCGATAAGAATTTCGAACTTATTTCTACTGATTCGGAAACTACAAGTACAGGACCGCTGGGATCAGCTAGTTTCGCTATATTAAAACGTAAGATACTCGTATATATACACGTAAAATTTTACCAGTACATAGGCACGTCAAAATGTACTAGGTGCAAATGAAACAAAAAAGATTTAATTGCGTAATTAAATTATAGCGTTACCGATTTTTCTTATCGAAAATATGCTAAATTTGCTTTAAATAACTTCAAAACCACATACGTGTTCTTAAATTTCTGGTTATTTAACCTCAGGAAGTGAATGTGCTTTGATCCGGGTAAAATATTTTTTCAACGTGACAGTATTCAGCTTTCAGTATCAACTTTTACTTTATCGTTTGCTATATAATTACGTGACCGTACCTGATTGCAACTTGAACTTGATTTGCAGACTTTATTGGAATGTCAATCGCCTTCTAAAAGAGTCAAGTGTGAAAGGCGCGTGTCATTAGGCATGAGTTCGAAGCAAACGAGATTTAATATTAATATTGTCAGACAAACTGCACGTAGAAAACAATAAACGTGTTTAATTGCTCTGATTTAGCTTATTTTTAAAATAATTGCCCTTTTAACATACAACTAATATTTTTTCAAAATCAAAATCAAAATACTTGAGCCAGTAGGCTCAGAAAGCACTTTTGAATCGTCAGTAGTCTGTAAATCTACCACCGGTTCGGAAAGTTGAATCCTCTGAGAAGAAACAGACAAGAAACTCAACGATTACTCTTTTAGAGATAGTTGTGTATGTTACAATGAGTAGGTAATATTTTGGTTCTGTGTGCAATTGGAATCAAGCCCAAACATTTTCATCGCTCAAATAATCTCAACATTATAATATGCCTTTTGTAAAAGTATGTTTTTGACATATTTCTTAAAACTATGCGGAGGCAAATCTAAAACTGATTGCGGTATCTTATTTAAATGAAATCCAATTCCTACGTCATCAGCATAATAAACATAAAATTTATAAAGACACTGTCTGACCCAGCAAACGTTGTTTTGCCAAATAATTAATATTATCGCTATTAAAAAATAGGGGTTGGTGGTAGAAAGGTGAAAATTTAGGGTTGCATGTATTTTTGTATGCTGTATGACAAAAAAATAAAAAAAAATATTTCGTTCAAAAATTTAAAAAAAATTTAAGGGTGAACAACCCTTATCACTTAGGGATATGAAAAATAGATAGTAGCCGATTCTCAAATCTAATAAATACGCGTATAAAATTTGGTACAAATCGGTAAAACCATTTCGGAGGAATACGCTAACTAACATTGTGACAGGGAAATTTTATGTATTAGATATTGGTTAGATTCTAAAAATTTACCATATTATAGTAATAATATACGGAATTCTCCTTCTTTTAGAGTCGTAACGTTCTTGATCAGATCACATAAAAAATCTCCGAGAAATTAGAATAATATAATATATAGCAGAAACTTCTTAAACTCATTATATAGAAAGAAGCCTGTAACATTAGCTTTATTTAAATAACGTTACACAAATACGATTGTTAGTTAATTGAATGTAAATAATAAATTGATAATTGAAAAAGAATGTGTCAATATCAAGCGTCACCCATATCAAGTTACTATAAGACTTAATTGAATTTTAGTGAATCAATAAAAAGTATGAAATAGGTATTTAAAATACGTTAAATGTTACACTTTCATTTTTCCTACAAACCCTATATACCATACAGTAATCGTGTTTTATTTATTTCTGAGTTGTCAGCTATAACATTGACTTCCCACAAATAATTATTTGTATTAATATTCGTATGTTGTTTACATCCCACTCACTATCCCAAGTAAACCACCATTTACGTTGATAACCTTCTACGATTATTTTTATGTCTAATGTCTTACTCTTGCAACAAATTTTAATGGTACATAAAAATCTATCAATCAATCTTTACAACATCCGATCGCGGTTAAACAAAAAACTCCAAATCCATAGTTTTATTCTGATATTATATATTTGTGGTCCCTGATGGCCGTTCTCTATCCATCCCTTATTTCTACAAAATACCTGTTTTGTAGAAATAAATATACCTTTCATTGACCTCTATGAAAATTCGTTTGTTATATTGTATAAGATTAATTTAAGTTTATTTTACTTTAAGTTAACATCATAATGCAAATTAAAGTATCGACTGTGGTTACTTCGAGTAGGTAGCAATCCCAGGATTCCGAGGGAGGACAGGTTGTATGCCACCACCATAGAAGGAATACGAAGAGAGGGCTTATCGTTGACGATCGATCGATTATCGATTTCGCCAAAGAACATAGGGAGAAGCACCGTCAGGATTTAGCCGGCAAAAGTCTGGCATAACCCGTAACACGTTTTCCCCGTAGCGTTGCGGGTATCCATCAGGATTTCCCTAGAAGGAAAGAAAAGGTAGCAATGCCATATAATTTACTTAACAGTTACAATAAATGTAATATTTAGGGCTATCCAGCAGTCTAGTGACTCTTTAACTTCAAAATCCCTATTTAATATCCGTAGACTTCAAATGATGAAAACCTCTCAAGTTCGAACTACAAAACAGTTTAGGCGTGCATGTAAATTCTGTCCAAATTTTTTATTAAGGAAAACTAGACTATCATATGTCAATAAATATAATGTTTATTGGCTAACTGTACCGGGGTCATCTGCG
The DNA here is from genome assembly GCA_015832385.1 of Elymnias hypermnestra. NCBI lineage: Eukaryota > Metazoa > Arthropoda > Insecta > Lepidoptera > Nymphalidae > Elymnias > Elymnias hypermnestra. The sequence continues at coordinate 5,235,325 of JACTOM010000909.1, read as the reverse complement.
TAGCCCCTAATCCCGTGGAAATACGCAGAAATCCGTTCTTTTATCATAAATCTTAATTATTCTCAAATCCACCAAAATATATACAGTTATAAGTATGATATAAATAAATGACACTAAAACCAACATTAAAAATGATGACCTGCAAAATTGGTTAACTAGAATATGATACGAATGTTCAAATTTTCCTTATCGAAAAAGGATTCTTATGAACACTTTATTTATAAGAATTATTTTTAGTACTACTAAACTAAACTAAACTGCTACTACTAAGTAGCAGTAACAGTAGCTGCCCATTAACGTCCCACTACTGGGCCTCCTCACTCATAGGAAAGAGAGGGTTTTTAGAGCATAGACCCACCACGCTGCTCCACTGCGGATTAGCAGGCATAGTACACAAGTGCACTCTCTATTCCTCCACTCTCATAGATCGATGTGACGGAAATCCGAAACGATCGGAGAGAGATCAGGCGCAGGACCGACGGCTCAACGTGCTCTTGAAATATTGAGAAAATTTTAATAGAAACTTAATATTAATTTTTAAATTGGCCCAACCCGGGACTCGAACCCAGGACCTCAAGTCTGTAGTGGAACATGCTAACCACTAGATCAATGAGGAAGTTTTTAAATAACGTAACTACGCTCCAACTTCATATTACATACATACATACATAGCATCACGCCTTATTCCCATAGGGGTAGGCAGAGACAACATCCTTCCACTTGCCACGATCCTTGCATATCTCCTTCGCTTCTTTCAATCTCATTAAATCTTTCATACAAGTTCGTCGGTTTAGAGTACTCTTGACCTGGCCGTTATTTAAAATGTCCTGGATTTGGTCCAGGAACGTTCGCCTCGGTCTTCCCCTTCCAACTTTCGCATTCACTCTTGACTCATAAATCCTTTTTGTCAGTCTCCTTTCATTCATTCTCTCTACATGCCCAAACCATCTAAGCATACCTTTCTCAATTTTAGTCACTACGTCTTCTTTTATACCACAACGTTCTCTTATCACACTATTTCTCACTCTGTCACTCAGTTTTAATCCACTCATGCTTCTCAACGCTCTCATCTCTACCGCATTTATTTTACTTTTGTGATTCTTCTGCCATACCCAACTTTCACTACCATACATAAGTGTTGGCACCAACACTCCAGCATGCACTGCCAGTCTAGCCCTTTGAGACACCATCTGGCTATTCATAAAAGCATGCAGAGCACCATTTACCATATTCCCTGCATTCACTCTCCTTTCGATATCACTTTCACATGTTCCATCTTTTGTAAATTTAGATCCCAAGTATACAAATTCTTTCACCTCTTCCACTTGTTCCCCATCTATCAAAATATTGCCATTCATCATAGATTCATCTCGTTCAAAAAGCATAACTTTCGTTTTGTTTACATTCACTTTCATTCCTTTCCCTTTCAAAGCTTCATTCATAATATTTAGCATCTCCTGAAGCTCGTTAGCGGATGACGCAAGTATTACTTGATCATCAGCGTAGAGTAAACATTTGATGAGTAATTCATTCATTCTTAACCCATACATACATTCTTTTAAATCTGTCAAACATTTATCCATGAAAAGGTTGAACAGCCATGGTGACGCAACACATCCCTGTCGAACACCTCTTTCGACAGGAAACCACTCCGTGTACGCTCCGTTTATTCTGACACAGGCACTAGAACCCTCATAGAGAGACTTCAATGCTTGGATCAGACAACCGCTCACCCCATACGTAGATAACGTTGACCACAGCTCATTCCTCACCACTCGATCATAGGCCTTTTCTAAATCTACGAACGCGCAATAAACTTTTTGGTGTTTAGCCAAACATTTTTCAGTTAAGCACCGTAAAGAAAAGACCTGATCCGTACATCCCATTCCTCTTCTAAATCCCGCTTGCACGTCCCATATTTTCCCATCAGTTTCATTAATCACCCTTTCAATTAATATCTTTGCATACAATTTGCCGACGACACTAAGAAGGCTGATACCGCGGTAATTTTTGCACTCCTGCTGTGACCCTTTTCCTTTATATAGCGGGACAATTACGGCCTTGCTCCAATCTCTTGGGACTTGACCTTTCTCCCAGCATATATTGAAAAGGCAGTACAGCTGAGCTACCACAATCCCGCGGCCAGCCTTCAGCATCTCGACTGACACTCTGTCATACCCAGCAGCCTTACCTGATTTCATACCTTTTATCGCTTTCATGATGTCATCCATACTAATCTCGCTATCACTTGTCTTACATTCATTGCTATCCGCAGAGGCCATATTTACCTCTGCTTCATTTCTTTCAAACAAACTTTCAAAATGATCCTTCCATCTCTTCAATATCCATTCTTCTCCTTTTATTAAACTTCCATCTAAACTTCTGATTTTACAAAGCTCCGAGGAAGTAGATCTCCCTCGGGCAAATTGTATTGATTTCCAGAAAAACTTTTTGTTTGACTGAAAATCATCAGAAAGTCTCCTATCATACATATCATACTTCATATTATGATTATAAAACAAAGGGCCCCACCCTTAGAAAGATAAAAATAGGTAATGACCTGCTTTCAGACCTACTAAAGGAATATAAAAAAGTTCACAATTCAATTCAAACACAAACAACGATACGATACGAGAATTTAATTTATTAGCTATACTAAAGAAGAAGTTTATCCAAAACATAATTCAATAAGGTTCTACTATTCTAAGAGCCAATTAAACTAATTCTATATAATCTGTGATTGTAACTCAAGTGATGCAAAAAGTTATGGCTACTGACCTCCAACGTAATAAGTACAGCATAATCTGATTCATTGCACATTCCGCCACGAGCCATATTTATTTTCATTACTAACATTTCACAGGAACTAATTGTCCTTTTACAAAGTATACAACTATGTAGTTTTTATTTTAAATGCCTGTCCCCGAAACAATTTTCCGTTTGTGATGTTTATAATGTACAATGTATATTGAAAATAAACATTAGCTAATTTTTTTAAACCGAAATACAAAATTGAGTTTCTACTTTGATGCTGACACTCATATTTTACGATAAACTAGCCGTGCCCGATGGTGTTATTTACGTAATTCCCGATGTTGCAAAAATATTACGAAATACGCTATTTATTGAATGGTCATTATAAATCATTCTTGAATCCATCTATCATCGAAATCAGTCCAGTCGTTTAAGAGGATTTTAACAGAAGTATAGAAGAGTTTTTTTTATATATTATGTATAAAAATGCCCTTCACAATGTTACACTGCGAATTGCGAAATGTTTTTTCGAATTTGAATACTACTAACTGACCAAGCAAAGGTTGTTTTGTCACATAACAACTACTATTAAATATGGTACTACAAAATAGGGATTGGTGTTAAGAGAGTAAAAAATTTGATCTAAATGTATTTTTAATTCCACGCCATAAAAAAAATTGTCCAAAAAATGAAGAAATATATATTTTCGGGATGAACTACCCATAACACTTAGGGATGTAAAAATTTGTTAATATAAATAATAATAAATCTTTATTTCAGGCATACACCAATATTATTTGTTAGTAACAATTTTTACTTAACCTATGGTAGTACTTATTCCTATAATCTTAACCTAAAAACATTAATAATAAAATAACTAAAACTAAAAATCTAATAATTACCTACAAGGGGCGCCTCCTCCTGCTGATGTGTGCACCATTCCAGCTGATCCAGAAGGGCATATACCACTTACCCACCAATGTACTGAGGAGGGTGTTGATGCTGGCCATTAGCTTGCCCATCATTGATACCGCCCGCTTGCGCATAATGGCGTAAAAGTCGTCCAAATGAACATCCGTTATAAACCTATTCTTATACCTACAGAATATAGATATAAATTTCATTCAAATTGGTCAAGCCGTTTCGGAGGGGTATAAACACTAAAAATATGACACAAGAATTTAATATTTAGATTAACATAATTTTTATCTTTAAATTAGTTTCACCTAACGTGGAATCAATCCCGTGATTTTAAAATATAATAAATGTAACTAACGAATTGGGCTATTCTAGTTTCCTTAATACGAGTATAATCACTCGTCCGAAAAAAAAGTATGCATTAAAAACGAGAAACTAGTTCAGTAAAACTGGCACGTGTCTTAGCTTCTAATTCCAGCAGCTATTAGTCTCAGCCAGTTTCTTACAAAGATAGAAATTGAAGTGTTATATCGATACAGGTAATATAAAAATAATTTAAAGTCAATTCTTACCCCATCTACCACGAACTTGTTGTTCTCATTACTTTGCAGTAAACCTTTTATGTGAGTTTTCAATAGATTGCGCTAAAGAACCTTTCACAAAAACTACCATTTAAAAAAATATGTTTGAACTTGGGTGGATTGAAAATTATAATGAGTTTGATGTATATACAGAGAGAATTTTAACGAATAGTAGATTTACTAAAACAGGGGGTGCCTTTATTAAGACAGGCGAAGAAACTTAGATCCGCTATTTTTTTTATTTTTGCTGTTAGAAAAGTTAGACAATACACTGACTTTGACTGATGTCGAGTCAGCCAAAGTGGTGTATTGCGCTTATTTTCATAGGTCTTACGATGTACTGTTATGGGGTAAGGTGGCAGACATTGAAACTATATTTATTTTACAAAAAGGAGCAATACGAGCCATATATTAATTAAGATGTCGTGCTTCTCTAAGAGATAAATTCAAAGAAACGTCAATTCTCATTCATTATATATATATAGATATATAGATTATAAAAGATATCCAGGTATCTAATGACTCATCACAATATCTCTGGAACCATAAGGCGTAGTAGAGACTTAAAATTTGGTAGGAATAATCCTTTTGCCGAGTAGAAGTCAGCTAAGAACGGGTTTTGCGAAATTCCACCCGCAAGGGGCGTTGCAAGGGTGTTTATTAAAAAAATTCAAATTTTCACAATAAAATAAAATTCGAATTTGTCATTTACAAACTATATCTTTTATGGAATGCAAAAGTTGGAAGGGGATGACCATATTACACAGTGAAATACACAATTTTAATACAAGAAATAAAAACAAACTTGTAATCCCATATTTTAAAGTGAAGTTGTGGGATTGAGGATACACATTTTTAATAAGATACCGCAATCAGTTTCAGATTTTCCTTCGCATAGTTTTAAGAAATATATCAAAAATATACAGTTACAAAAGGTATGTTATAATGTTGAAGATTATTTAAGCGTGATTCCAGTAGCACACAGAAGCAATTTATTACACATTGTAACATACAAAACTATCTTTAAAAGAGTAACCGTTGAATTTCTTGCCGGTTTCTTATCAGCGGATCCAAGTTTTGGAACCGGAACGGACAAACTAATGACGATTCAAGGGTGTTTGGTGAGCCTATTTGAATAAAGAATATTTTGATTTTGATAAATATTCGACTGCAATCTGTTACGGTCATTATCTGATAAGTCTAGGTAGTTTGATATTATTTTGAAACATATAGATGCATCGCGGTATGTGATTAGTATAAAATAAACCTAAATAAAAAAACTACCACCTCTCCAATTAAATGAAAATGAATATTTGTATCTTGAATTTTTTTATCAAAATCAACCTCGATTGTCAGAATTTAGTTACCGGAATATATATTACATGTACAATGCTCCAATATGCGTGCTTCGTAATGTTTTTATATATCTTCTTGAATGTCACGTTTCTTTATTATTTCTTTTATGTTTAATGATATAATGCTATTAAAATGTTGCACGTCCTTACAGAGGTATGTAATAGAGTGCGTACGTAGGTGTGTTTTTTTATTTATTTCGTGGACAGCTAAATGTTACTAAGCAATAAGATATATTTAAAACAACTACCGCATATTTGTTGAAAGTCACGAAAATATTCTATTGAACGTTGTTCAAATCTAAAACGTTCAGCCGGTATTGAAACTATATTAAAAACCAGCCACCAACACTTGTTTTGTGCCGGTTTTAATTATAAATATCTTAATGAGATATTGTACTTATTTAAATATATTTATTTATTACATGGAAAGCAGGGCACGTTATGTATTATAACTGCGGTTGGGACGATTGCAATTAAAAGTAGTTTACCTTATATTGTACATTACCATAACATCAGCTATGTGCCATTGAAAATCCTATCAAATTCGGTCCAGTAATGTTAGAGACTGACAAAAATAAATTGGCCTACAGAGAAATTTATATATTCTGCTATAAATACCACACCTATATATGTAAAAAAGAGATTCCCGGTATCTATTGACTCATCACGATATCTCTGGAACCAAGAGGCGTTGAGACTTGTAATTTTGTAGGAATATTCCTTTTGCCGAGTAGAGGTCAGCTAAGAATGGATTTTATGAAATTCGTTCATTCAAGGCGAGTTGCGGGGGGTGTTAATTAAAAAAATGAAATTTTCACATTAAAAAATATTCAAACTTCACATTAAATGGAATGTAAAACTTGGTCAGATTTTTTTTTAACATAATGGAAACTATCAAAAGTTAATTTTAGCAAATTCCTTCCTTGATGGGCATCGCGGGAACGTAAAAAAATCAATACACAGCAAACAGCTTATTGAAGCTCATTTATACGTATGTTTCTTATTTGTAAAACAATTTGCCTAAATGAATGAAAATGCTACTCAAAATACATTCGACGCAGACGAAGTCGCGGGTTCAGCTAGTATAATATAAATGAAGAACTATCCCAGATTTAAGTTACGAAGTGGTCGGCATGTACTAGTATATATAAAATAATCTATTTTAGCATAAACATTCTTATTATTTCTCTCTAAAACTACGCTTTTGTTGCGACCATCAAGGATTTCTTGTACACGTCTTTTTCCTAAATGTAATTAGATTATCCACGGATATATATATGTACATGAATATATTACAAGGTCTTTTTAAATATACATGCATATGTGTGTTTTTACAATTTCAAAAGCTCTTTAGGCATATTTTTCAATTGATAACTCTTTATTAATTTAAGTATTATTAAGTAAAATATATAAGAAAATAGTCTTTGATTTTCATTCCATACACGTCAGTTGATATATTTTTAAAGTTCCATATGAAATAATAAAGCTCTTCAGTCAGTCCGCGGCTTTACTCAGAGAAACTGTAATTTGACATCCATATATCTTTGTGTATATATATATACATCTTCTGTACGTATGTATGTGACAACATACTTCTCCGTAATAACTGGAACGATTTTGGTCAAATTATTGTAGATTCAAGTCGATCTAAAAATGATTTAGATTCACAATTTGATCCATTATATAAACGATTTCACTATAGTTCTACAGAATCAAGAATTATACACCGACAACAGCAGTATTATACGTTAATTGTTTATATCACCCACATGTACAATAAACCCTGCATTTGAAAACGGTGACCATTTCTATAAACCGTTTAATGAAGTACAATATTCAGCAATTACGGAACCCTAAATTGCATATAGTTACAAACACAATTAGTGTATATTTTAAAGCAATTAGGTTATCTACTGCGCGGTCACAAAATGTCACGCTGCTGTGTGTATATACGTATACCCTTCATTCGCAAGTATTAGAAATTCGATTACCGGTAAGGTAAAAATAGCTAAATATATTTGAATTTTAACTATTTATCTGTGCTATGAATAGGCTTCGCTCGTACTTAGTTAAAAATTTATTAATAAAAACGTACATTAGCATCACGCCTCATTCCCATAGGGGAAGGCAGAGACCAGGTCCTTCCATTTGCCACAATCCTTGGATATCTCCTTCGCTTCTTTCATTCTCATTGAATCTTTCATATAAGTTCGTTAGTTTAGAGTACTCTTGACCTGGCCCTTATTTAAAATGTCCTGGATTTTGTCCAGGAACGTTCGCCTTGGTCTTCCCTTCCAACTTTCCCATTCACTCTTGACTCGTAAATCCTCTTTGTCAGTCTTCTTTCATTCATTTCATTAATAAAAAACAAGATCTTTATTCGCAAAAAATGTTGTCGTTTATATAATACAGGTGTAAAGTAGATTATAAAATCTGTAAATAATTTCTGAAAAAAGGCGTAAAACGCAGCTTTTTAATTCGCACCTTAATACGTTTGCTGTCAACACGAGAGTTAAAACATATTAAAAGTGGACAATAAAAAGAAAGAGCAAAAAATTAATAATAACAAATCTAAAACTATGTAATGGCCTAAAAAATATGAAGGCAATATAAAAAAATTGGTAAAGTTTAATTTACTAGATTAAGGGACGTTCTAAAAAAGATCGGACGCTATTACTAAAGACTTGCCGAAAAACACTAAGAGATCGTTAATTCTGTTTCTGAACATGTGTATAAAAATTAATAGGTTTATAGATAACATATATATAAACTTACTATTGAATGAACGATAACTTAGACAATACAAAAGCCTGAAATTGAATTATGCTCAACTTTAATAAAATAAATTAAAATTGTCTTGTAATAACGACGATACAGTAAGGATCAGTCGTAAATTGAAAATGATATGAGAAAGTCACAATATTTAACGTATCAAAAGTAAAATCCTACTTGAAAAAAGAATTTTACTATGTTTTACTTGATTTGCGAAGTTTTTTTGGAAAATTTTCAAACAGGTGAAATAAAAGTAATCCAGCGCACCTAAACATTTAAAAAAATTGCACACTTTAATCAGTGGTCATCGGTTATTTTTATAGAATCTAATGTAATATCTTAAAATGCACATCTATCAGAAATCTGTGTAATGAACCTTGTACAGAAGTTACGGAGGTATTTCATAGTAATTGCCGTTAAGAAACATTAAGCATTCTTTGATAGCACACGATAAAATTATACGTTGTTACACTGTTGCTAATAACATAATGCTATTTTTGCACCTAATGAAAAGGTAAAACGCATTCTATTACTTTATCTTTGAATTTTATAGTTATAAATTTAAAAAAATTATATTATATAATAATATCTATATATTAAAATGTATGTTATACGAAAACATATTGTATTAAGAAAGTCCTGCGGGTCTTTTAAATAGATACAGATTGCTTTATGATACCTCCTGTAAAAAACGTCTGTAATATATACTAGCTAATCCGACGACTTCGTCGGTGTGGAATGATTTTAGGGTAACATTTTCATTAATTTAGGAAAATTGTTTTACAAATAAGAAAATAATAAATAGAATACTCGGCAAAAGGAATATTCCTATCAAATTTCAAGGCTCTATGCCTGCCTCCCGCCGGAGAAGGGGAGGTATGAGACGGCGCAATTTTGAGCGCCTGCTTCCCTTCCTTTTGACCCTTGAGTCGGACGCATCCGGGGCGCCAGAGATGAATGCGTTAGCGAACATCTGGCGTCCACCATATGAATGATGAGGGTTCCGCTGGGTTTTAGCGAGTATTCTGGTTACAGTGAGTCCCACACTCCCGGATGGAGCTGTACACTCTATCCAGCGTGCGTAAAAGCATTTCCCAGCGACAAAAAAAAGCCTCTACGCCTTATGGTTCCAGAGATATCGTGATGAATCAATAGATACCTGGATATCTCTTATATATATAGTTTATATACTTGTGTATCAATGACCTATTTTTCAATATTACTCCGTTTCCAGTGACTATTGTATAAGAAGAGGGTACTACACATAAAAGACTTTTTTATCTGTGACTAGCTGCCCTGGCAAATATTGTACTGCCTCAAAATCAATAAATATCATTTATTTTATTTATTTATGTCTCATTTATTGTTTATTATTATTTATTTATCTGTATATAGTATATTTATTTACAATATGATATATTTAGGGTCGCCGCTGAAAACCAGCGTTGGGCTAAAGTCCCACATTAGTAGCTGAGCGGTGCTCCCAAGTCGGTGTCACATTTAACTATAATAAAATTTTTTCTATAATGTATCTAGTATTATTGTTGTATGTAGTCTATTGTATTATTGTTGTATGTAGTTAAGTGTGACTGAATCGAATAAAAGGTTTTTAATTTAATTTAAATAAAAAATCTGATAGTAGATAGTTATAGGATTTTTCAGTTTTATTAAAAATGTGGTCTAAACTTAAGCGGAACCGTAAAGAAAGGAACGCGGCCTTTACGCCGAGATTCCCGCCGAGGTTCCGAAAATATTGCAATCAGAAACTGTTGGTTGGCAATGTCAAAAACAAATGAAAATGAACAAAAGTATAACTTACTTAAGCATAACTATAAAAACTTGTTTTTTTTACTACTAACAGTTTTATGCTTGACTGTGATCGCACCTGATGGTAAGTGATGATATAGTCTAAGATGGAAGCGTGCTAATCTCTTTGTTTTGGCGGTACGTCTTTGCTGGTAGTATCGTAACTAGCGACGGCTGAGGTCTCCAGAACCAGACCAGGGTCAGACAAATAAGAAAATACAATTTTGTAAATTCGCCCCTACCGGGGATACAACCCGGAGCCTCTGATAGCAAGGCGAGTACTCGCACCACTGCGCCAGCGAGGCCGTCAAAAAACTTTTAAATTTAATTTGATTTCCGAACGGCTTTTAAATTCAATTGATTTTTAACCGACGGGAGAGACATGAAATGTTTGAAATCTAGGAAGTGTCTCAAAGGGAAATCGTTGTTTTCACTATGGTCTAAGAATGTTTTTCATATTTGCTCACCTTTTAAACCTACCCTGGACGTCCACAAATAATTTAAAACCAGAATTAGCCCAATCACTCCTGTCACTCTCGAGTTGTAGCGAGATTATTTATAAAATGCCTTTAATGCAGAGAAAATCTGCTGAGAGGGAGTATATTTTTTGATTATATAAATAAGTACAGACAGTGTTTAGTGATAATCGTCACGCTGTCTTGAAAAATTGAAATCACAAAGAAAGTATACTAATAAAATAATTAATACTAATGTCAAAATTTCTGAGTAAGCCTTAGTAAATTGCCATTCACTGTCTGTTTATTGCTTTCTAGCAATTATTTCTAGCGTTAATATCATCAAGAATGAAGCATGTTTGATCCCAGATTCTTAACGTTATGAAGGTGTGGAAACCAGTTTTTCTTACACATTATCAAATGAATGGATTTAGTTTGGTTTTAAATAAATGTAGCAAAGTGATTTTGTACAGATTCTAATGTCGGAATGATTTATTATTGAATATATTCAGTTACATTGGCTGAATGATATAAAGAATATCGACGTTTATTTCTCGATCGATCTTTTATTACTATCAATTACAAAGGTCAAATGCCAATGAGTAAATACTTTTACATTTACGTTTTTGGAACCAGAATATTCGACTTTCGATATTATTTGCATACCGTTGCAGAAAAAAAATCGTTGTAAAAGGTCTCTAATGGCTGACATGTCGCCCTTGTGGCCGGTCACGTAATAACTCGACTAGCGGGTGACACAGGATTACTGCAGGCTTGATATTATATAGTTAATAGAATTTATATTTTTAATCACATTTTTTTTACCAATTCCTTCCTTATACAGTTAAGTTAAAATGACTAGCTTTAAGCAGGCTAAGGGGCTTTTTAACCGATTTAAAAAAAAGGAGGAGGTCATCAATTCGTATATTTTTGTTTTATTTTTGTTACCTCATAATTTTCGACTAAGTTAACCGATCTTAATGATTCTTTTTTTTATATAAAAGGTGGTCTGTCCCGCGTGTCCACTTGGCAGCTCCCACGGCCTACCTTGGCCGACGCCGATGTACCAATAATTGTAACTACATTATATTATCGTAATAATTTCACAGATTTTCAAAGAGTCCAACATTTTTCATTTCATTTTACTTAAGAGAACTCTGAAATGGACTATATTTGGTTTTGAAGGAAGTTTATTTTCCACATATCCAATAACCTACACGATGCCATACCTTTGTGTGTCTTTATAAATAAATATAATATCATATCAATATATTTACATTGTATAAGCACAATATTTGATAAATTAAAATCCTGGTTATGCTTTCTTTTTTTACAAAACTGTCTTTATTATACACAATAATAAATATTTCTTCGACAATAAGTCTTTCAGGTTCTTATTATCTTTAAAAAAAAATTATATACGATATTATAGTTCTTCTATACGAGTATATGTGACTCTTAAAAGCTCTTCATAAACTAACCGATGTTGATAAAATTATTTATGCGAGTAAAGAAAATCCTATATTTCCACGGGATCAGGAACTAAGCAAGTGACATCGCCGATAATATCTATATAACTAAGGTAAGGTAAGTAGCAGCCCATTAACGTCTTAACTCATAGGAGAGATGGTATTTAGAGCATAGAACGCTAACCACGCTACTCCACTACGTGATGGCGGGAATAATACACAAGTGCACCCTCTATTCCTTCACTCTAATAGTCCGATGTGACGTGCTTAACGTGCTCTCCGAGGCACGTTAAGCCGTCACATCCCAATTTAGAGCAAATATTGAGAAAATTTTAATAGAGAACTCAATACTCATCGATTTTAGAAATCGCCCGACCCGGGACTCAAACACAGGACCTCATGTCTATAGCCGACCAAGCTGACCATTACACCAACGCGACAATATGTTTATAATTAGCTGCAGACTCTTAAAGTAACAGAAATCGTCAATACTTTTTGCTACAATTTCTGTGTCATGAATGGTAACTAAATGCAATATACGTAGAACGTAGAAAGACAATTGTAATGAGATTGATAATATTATGTTTAGCAAACTCTGTCACTTGTTGATTTTAATCTATTTAAACTATAATATCTATGCCAATGTATCATTAGTTGACTGACACTGTCTATAATATACATCGTACCTATTACATAGACAACAAAAGTTTCAACATTTTAAATGCCAGTTTAACAGGTAGTCCAAAAAAATAATTGTAACACTAACACATATAAACGATAGGAAGAGTTTTTTATACTTAACTTGGTCACATAATACAAGTGATTCGTCCAATATATATTATTTGCACCCGAGGAATTCCTAGATGCAAATGTCAAATTCCTGACTGGTAGAAAGCTTCGGCTGGAGCTAGTTACCACCCTACCAGCAAAGACGTACAAACCAAGCAAGATATTTTTGTTCCGATTGTACGATGCTATCTAGAAACCATAAGAGGTAAATTGCCTCTTTACAGATAAGTACTCTTTCATCTTAGATTGTATCACTTACCATCAGTTGGGATCAAAATTAAGCGCTATCAGCAATAAAATTATGTAATAAAAGGCACTGTACTATTTTTGTGAGAAAAATTATTTAATTTTATATTTATCTTAAAAATAAAGCATATCAACTTCAAGTTAAAAATATATGTATTTGATAGAGAAAGAGAGAGAAAACACTTTATTGCACACAAAATAAAAATAAAAAGACATATAAACTAAGATAGATATTATAGGAATAATATAATAATGGCGTGCAAAGGCGGTCTTATTGCTACAAGCAATCTTTCCCAGGCAACTGGCAAGCTGGAAAAAATAAATAATAGGGAAGAACAGTGCCAGAAACTTTATAAAAACGAATTTTAGTTTATAACTATATAACATATTTGTTTATGAAATATCCATATATACGAGTATGTGAAACGAATCTATAAATACATATTAAAAATATATACTCAAAAGATATAACATAAAAATATACACTATAAAGCTTATACTATTGAGCTTGAGTGGACAAATAAGAGAATATTTTATTTTATAGATGACAAAAAATATTAACAAAATATAGTACAGGGAGATTGAGAAAGTAGGAATTAAAACATGCACTCTATTTATGAATGAAATCCTATAATTTTCTTTAATTTAATAAATAAAATAGTTAATTGGATATGACGTACGTGTGTGTTCTTTATTTAATGCTAGTTCTGTTGTTAGTTTTTGACAGCCTCGCGTAAAGATCAGGTGACTCGCTTCACTTGCAGAGGCACCAGATTCTATATCCAGTAGGACAAGTTTTGGACCCAGGGTGTTGCATGAGGGTGTTTTCGGTATCGTCGTTCCAGCATAAAACCTGGAACCACTTGATAGATGCATAAGACGGGTACCGAAAGAGTTTTATCACCCCCTCAAGGTTCGGGTATCTTTGAAGGAATTCCCCTTCGTTTTAAAAAGGACAAATATTTTCTATTTAAGCATTATTATTTTCTATTAATTCTAGGGCTATACTCTAAAAATGAGTCACTAAATGCACCGTCACTATGAAAGACGTATTATCAAGTAAAAACCTCTGGTGCCATAATAGCGCGCTACCGTTTAATACTCAAACGATAATCTGTTACCAATAAAGAACAATATAGAAAAAAAACAAAGTATTTTTTTTTTATAATATCAGATTACAGTCTAGCTGTATAGACTAATTGATAATAATACTTTGAGCTAATCATACTTAAAATTGATATTAAGTCTAGACTCCAAAATAACTTTAAATTATTTAATATATTCAAATTGTTTTACAAAATGTCAAAAAAAATTCTGACCAAGTTTTACATACCATAAAAGATATAGTTTGTAAATATGAAATTTTGAATTGTTTATTTAAATGTGGAAATTTGATTTTTTTTTAATTAACAACGCCGCAACCTCACTTGCGGGTGGAATTTCGTAAAACCCGTTCTTAGCTGACCTCTACACAGCAAAAGTAATATTCCCACCAAAATTCAAGTACCTACGCCTTATGGTTCTAGAGATATCGTGATGAGTCAATAGATATCTGGCTATCTCTTATATATATATATAGATAAGGGTGTGTAGAAATAGGAATTTAACAACCCGTGCTCATAAAAAATTAGCTGACCCGCACAACTTTTGGGAATTAGTTGTAGAAGGATGAAAAATACAATAATTTAAGACTTCTTCTCAGACCTACATGTCTAAACATGCAACATATCTAAACTTATAAATGAAGATATTCGGAGAAAGCTATAGCATAATCATTTATTTTCTATTTCTTTCTAAGTTCAATTACAAAATTTATATATTAAAAAAAAATCGCTGCAAAACGACATGTGGGCAGCTAACCTTAAGAGATATCAAAGGCAGGCTTCTTTTTGTATGTGCCTCGGCTTCCCGTATGTTCTACTAAAGCCTGATCGGCCAACCTTGTACCGCACTGGAGAAATATTTACGTTATTGTATCATATCTTTATACGGTGTTAAGATTTTCGATCTTTAATGTTGAGTTTTTTATTACTGGAAAACATGAACATTCTTTAAAGTAATTTATATTTTTTGAAGTGAAACTTCTTTAGGCGTATGAGAGTAAAATTTTACGGATGAAACGCGTGATTAACGGCACGAAGTTGTGCAGCGTTTTTCATCGTCGTCGTCGTCGTCGTCGTCGTCGTCGTCGCTTCAACCGATGGACGTCCACTGCTAGACATAGGTCTCACGTAATGTCCACAAGGCCCGATCGTGCGCCGCCTGGCTCCAGCGGCTACCGGCGATCCTCTTTGTATCATCAGACTACCTTGTGGGGGGTCTGCCTTCACTGCGCCGTCCGGTGCGGGGTCGCCACTCCAGCACCTTCCATATCCGGTCCTTCAGACTATATGTCCCGCCCATTGCCACTTCAGGTTCGCGATTCGTGGGACTATGTCACGTAGAGATCACATAGAGAAACTCCGAGCATAGCCCTCTCCATCGCACGCTGAGTGACTCTGAGTTTCCGCATGAGGCCCATAGTCAGCGACCACGTCTCACAACCGTAGGTCATCGGTGGCAACACGCACTATTCGAAGTCTTTGTTCTTCCGGCACTGAGGGCGTTTTTCATGCTAATTCGTTAAACAGAAACACGTTGCATTTTTATTTTCAATTCGTCATTTGAATTTCTATAAATTAATTGTATTAATTTTCGACATTCAATGTTTTAATGGCAATTAAATTGATTAAATTCCTAACATGTCATCCTTTTTACCTCCCGTTAAGTCTCTGAAATGTAAAGTTCTAGATTTGTATGAATATAAACAAAACTTAAAAATTAGTTTGCTATAGAAGTTTCACTTCTAACATTATTTACTTTGTACGCACACTTTTTTTTATTTCACACGCTTCGTTATACACTAGCAAGTTAAGAAAGAAAACCAAATACATCGCTAATACTAAAAGACAGAAGAATACAATAGACAGTATTATCACTTGATAACGGTCTCAAAGACAAAAATTATAACCTATTTATCTTAATTTAATATTGTATAGTAAAAATAAAACACTGATATTGTATAAATTCCCCGCCGATATTATGAGAATACAAGAAAATCGTCTACATTACAAACGAGACACTTTCTTAAATTCCATGTGTATTTAATGGCTTAAAACCATCTTCGTATTATTTATTGCCTTTATAAATCAACCAGTTTGGTTTCAAGATCTATAACGAACATATGTAGAGATAAGTTTATGTATTATATAAATATAGCCTGCAGTGAAGCAGTGTGGTGGGTCTATGCTCTAAAAAGCCTCTCTATAAAAAAAAAGGCCTAGGCGTCAGAACATGGACAGAATGTAGGACATAAATGGGCTTCTACCTTTCCTATAAATTTTTATAATATTTATTTCCCGCCAGAAAATTTTCCAATGAAATATTTAAACACTTATATTTAATTCCTTTATAATCTAAGATATATAATGCAGTTCAGTACTATATCTAAGTTAAGTTTTATGAAAATGTCCATACACAAATGATAAATCTAAATCTATTCGCAGATAATCGTTCAGTAATTAGTGTTAAAGTACAAAGACATTACTATTTTTATTTGGATTATTTATTAAAAACACTTAGAAATATGTATTCGAAAGTATTGTAATACTAAATGCATTATGAAATAGTTAAATAATTTCATAAAACACCCACTCAAAGATTTAGTGGTGAGATAAAATGTCGGATTGTGTGTAGAAATGAAATATCTCAGACCTACGGCTTAGTTGCACCGTCTAATATGATTTATATGCTTGACCACGTCAAGGCCTTGCAGCAAAATAAACTTTGCTTTTGGCATAATTTTGGGTAACAATTTTTACAAATCCATTGTAAAGTGTTGTATATTATACATAAGAGTACATATGTCTTTGTATTAAATTATGTATGTCCATGATATTCCTCAGTAATATAAGAAAATTACTGTCCATCCTAAAAAATCTTTTTAAACTCATTACAAAGAAGGAAAAGGTATTTCATTAACTATTTAATATTTGTACAAGATAGATATATTTAAAAGAGAATTGATAAATAGAATTAAAAGAGAACTATACAATTAAACGATATCATTTGAGGACTTTAAAATATATATGGACTTTTAAGTTGGATTTTAATTCAAAATTTATTACGTAATATTACATCAATTTGTGGTGTGAAACATAGTAGCTTGATCTACTCGTGTGACCTGTCTAAATAGATTTTAACGCATCTAAGGATCCACATACATATTGTCTAATATGATGTGACGATACTCGTGAATAGGTCAAATGTTTTGAAGCAGAAAACCGTATCAAATAAAATTAAACTGTCTTTCATCCACATTTTTCAATTATTACCTATTCTATAATGCTATTACCTATTCTATAACTGCCTCAATGGTCTAGTGGTAAGCATGTTCGACTACAGACATGAGGTCCTGGGTTCGAGTCCCGGGTCGAGTCAATTCGAAATCGATATTAAAACTCAATATCGATTTCGATTCTATTCGATTTTTTCAATAGGATTGATCGGAGACTTGGCGGAGTGATCCTCCCCCGTGCCTCGGAGAGCACGTTAAGCCGTCGGTCCTGCGCCTGATCTCTCTCCAGACGTGTCTGTTTCCCATCATATCGGACGATGAGAGTGAAGGAATAGTACACTTGTGTACTATGCCTGCCAATCTGCAGTGGAGCAGCTTGGTGGATCTATGCTCTAAAAGCCCTCTCTCATATGAGTGAGGAGGCCTGTGCCCGGCAGTGGGACGTTAATGGGCTGCTACTTACTAAATAAAAATAAATTCGTTTCTCCATTTTTAAAGTCTTTATATTATATTAATTTTAATACGATTTTTTATTAGGTACTTTGACTTCATCTGATGATGTTACAGTTTAAAATAGTAGCAAGTTAATGATATACCTATTAATAGTTTGTACATAGTAATGAGAGCGTTGAGAAGTATGAGTGGATTAAAACTGAGTGACAGAGTAAGAAATAGTGTGATAAGAGAACGTTGTGGTATAAAAGAAGACGTAGTGACTAAAATTGAGAAAGGTATGCTTAGATGGTTTGGGCATGTAGAGAGAATAAATGAAAGGAGAATGACAAAAAGGATGTATGAGTGAATGCGAAAATTGGAAGGGGAAGACCAAGGTGAACATTTTAAATAAGGGCAAGTCAAGAGTACTTTAAACCGACGAACTTGTATGATAGATGTAATGAAAATTATAGAAGCGTAGGAGATATGCAAGGATCGTGGCAAGTGGAAGGATGTTGTCTCTGCCTACCCCTATGGGAATGAGGCGTGATGCTATGTATCTATGTACATAGTACCGTACCAGAACAGTTTGTCTGGGTTATTTCTAGTGACGTCCGAAGCCACCCACTAATCCAGACCTTGGCAAATACGAAATTATCGTCAAAATTGGATGCTATTTTTCCAAGAAATATTTAATATATACTTTTAAATTCCACATTGTGCAACAGTTGCACTTGAACTTCAATTAACAATGCTATTGTTGATAGCTGACATTAACGAAATTAGCCTCGTTATTATAATGAGCCTATGACATTTTGGAAGCCTGTCATTTTTTTCTCACCATGAAATTGTAAGTATGATTTTATTTATGCGATTCCCGACAGCAAGCTTGAGAGACACTACTAGTGTTAATTTTGCAAATTACAGCAATCTTATAGTCAGCAATGTTATATATTAGTAGGACGGGTTACAATAATTTCTTCAAAGAAAGTTGACATTATCTTTTAATAAAATGAAAATAAATAAATATAATAACCCTTCATTTCTGTTTTTTTTATATAAAACTCGGCATTCGGTTCTTTACCAATGCCTTCCATCTGTACCGATCCATTGTTGTACATAGTCATAGTTTGGTCCTGTTACTTTCTTCATGCCGTCTTCCCATCGATTTGTTGTTCTTCCTTTACTTCTTTCGGTTTCCCTGGAGTACCATTGAGTTCTTAGTCTCGTCCATTGCCATTTTCTGTAGTCTGACTGTGCTTCTCGTACTTGTATATTGTTATAAATCTAAATATATATATTAAACAAATCTATATGCATAACTCCAAAACGGCTGGACCGATATTAATGACGTGATATGCTACATACGTCTCTGCCCCAAATAGTAAAATAATTATAGAAAATGAAGTCACTAAGGTCGGATTTCCGTATACGAGTAATCAAACGAGATCGGTAACAACGCGGAAAACATCATGGGAAAAAGCCAATCGTCAATTCGGAAAAACCTGAATATTATTCTTGTACTTTGCCTGACTTTGAATGACTCTTAAATAATATGGACGTTTAAAGTAAACAGCACACACCAATAGCTGAAGAATATGTTTCAGACAACGAATTCAGATAATAAGATAAAGTATTATGAAAGAAAATTTACATACACCAGGAAAAATAAAGTGACAAAAATAGCCTTATAGGCAAATAGGTATTTTTACTTTCATTGATTGCCATATATTGTATAACCAAATAGTTGGAAAGTTTTTTTCGACTAATGTTCTGCTGTTAGCTTTAAGGGGTATGTTAATTGTTCCTAATTACTTAATAAATTTCTAATTCTATACAATATTTTCTAAATATATAACTGAGATGAACAACAAACAGTATCAGTAAGTAATTTAAAAGATAAATAAAAATCCTTTTCGTCAAAGAATATTAACTAGATATATTTATACCATTAGTGGATGTACTTACATTGTACCTTAGATAGGTGTTATGATTACTTCTAAACTGTCAGATAATATCTTAACGCGAATTGTTACCCAAATCGGGTCAAAACTATTCTGTTTCTCACCTACATAATCTTGACGATATGAACGTTGTGTTGAGCGTGTGAAGGTATTTTTATGACTTCGAATTAAGGTCCATGTACACAATGAGAGGGAAATTCTTAGAAAAATAAGTACATTTTTAATATGTAACATGTTCATTGGACTGAACTTGAGAAGCATATTAAAAAAATATCAAATATTTATGTACATCCACTGGTTGTCGGAAGTGAAAACTGCACCAAAATCGTCGAATGTTTCTGAAAACATTACATAAGATCTAATAAAAACATAGGCGTTTATTCCTCCTTCTAGAAATAATTTACTTAATCAACGCGTAGGTATTAGTAATTAAATAAAATAAAAAAATAAAAATTATTTATTTCGATCTTTAAAGGATATCTTGTTAGTAAATTACAAAAAGACTTAAGCTAATGTTAGTAAACTTAAAACTAACTTAACCTAGAGCTTATAACTAAGACAGCCCCGATTTAACAGCATCTGAACCATATGGCAATGGCTCAGGTACTGACAATCAAGTCTGTCTGCTATGTTCTTCAGGATGCTACTGAAACTGCTCCTAACCCTGCGCACCAGGGATGCACACCCTTTGCGCAATAAAAATTTTAGGTAAATATTAAATATCTTTAGATATACATGGTATACGTGGTAAATAAATGCAGTACTATATTACATCTTTTAGAACAATTTTGGGTAAGCACTACTGAAAGATGATGTCAAATTTTCCGAAAAATATTTAACATTCCTCATGCTAAGTACAATATAACGAAATATCGACAAATCACCTAAAATCACATATCTTCTTGGTAAAGTAAAAAAAAAGTAAGTAGCAGCCCATTAACGTCCCACTGCTGGGCACTGGCCTCCTCACTCCAAGGAGCGAGGGTTTTTAGAGCATAGACCCACCACGCTGCTCCACTGCGGATTGGCAGGCTCTTCTTGGTAGGTACCCGTAAATAATATTTTGAAACATCAATAAACCATAAAACATTCAATTTAAAATTCTTAATGACAATATAACATTGATAACTATTTGATAGTCTCGATTCATGGACAAAACGTTCACTAGAGATTTCTCTGAAGTCTTTTTTATTATAAATAAGCACTGTTGGGACAGTGCTATTATTATTGTTTTAACATTAATACCGAATAATAAATAATTATCACTATTGTGAAACTGATACGTAGTGAAGCGACAATCTAGTCTCGGCTAAAGAAGACGATGCAGCTCCAGCCAGAACGTTACTTAAAATTCAACGCGAATATAAGTGACTACTTATAGTCCGGGATCGATCTATTTTTACACTTGATTACTATTAAGCTAATTTTCCGTGAGTAGCTTGATTTCGATGACACGCTCAAAAATTTCTTGTACGAAAAAGCTCAATTGTATTAGGTAATAGCAGGGATAAAATATGTTGATTTGATGAATCTCAAAAATTTATTACAACTGGGTTTTTTTTTCGTTATATCCGCTGATAATTATCTACATTATTTGAAAAAATATTTGTCCTACAAAATGTATGGTTTGATCAAAGAGTCTCGTCCTTCAAAAATATATAAGAATGATTACTAACCAGCTAATTTATTTTCATTAATTAATTAATATTTATATAATTTAACAGTCATATTGTCATACAAATCGCGTTGTACGTTATCCCGGTCCTACGCTCAAAAGTAGTAGTACAGATCCTTGATGTAAAAATAATTACTATCAAGCAAATTTTTCGTAAGTACCCGCATTTTGATGAGACGCCCAACAGTTTCCTGTATGAAAACTCTCGTTTGTGGTAGGTAGTAGGAATAGCATCGATAAAATATGTTAATTAGATAATTCTAAAATTTCTCAATAATTATTGCCAAAAAACGATTTGCATTTATTTTATTTGAAAATATATTTACACAATAAAATGGTTACAAACATTTATTATTAGCCATTTAATTCAATTAGTTATATTAAGTGATATTTATATATGTAATTTTTAAAGAGTGATTGAACAAAATTCTTAGAATTCTTTAAATAGAAAATTTTTAGATATCATTGCGATTGTAATGACCACAATATCGAATTTCTAGACCATAAAAACAGTTTTCAGGAAATATCAGATTCAATAAATAAATAACTTGTAAGAAGACTGGTCAAATGGATAATAATAAATAAGTTTAAAATATTAAAAGTGTCGAAAACTAATACAAATAATTTATTGAAATCTCATATGACGACTGTAAAAAAGCCACGTGTTTTTTGACAATATTAGTAATTATTAATTAAATTTTGATTTTTAATTTGAAATTTAGAAAAGAGAATTTATGAAAAATTTTTATTTTATATTTTATGAATAACAGTATATTAAATTATTAAATGACGAGTGGCCAATTAAAATGCCACGTGTTATTTGTAAATAATGTAATATTCGAGTAATAGGTGTCTACTTAGTATAAATAAATATTTCAGCTGCCCATAACTTAAAATCTGTGTCAGGTTATTTACATTTATATTTTTATTATCGATGACTCTTAGTTCTAGTTATTAACGCGATCTGTATTTAACGAGTTTAACCGTGAATATAATTCAGTTTCTTGGGTTATTAACTTACTCTGATCTTTAGGATTTATCGACTCATATTACAAGGTCATCGACTAATTCTACATAGAAATAGATTTGCGCCTTACTCAAAACACTTGGGCAAAAGGCTTTGTAATAAAATGCATCGGTTGTTGCCAAAGAGGCTGTGGGTTATATTAAAATACGTGGACACTTTCCATAAAGGCTATAGGTTCAAAACTGAGTAATAACCTCTAAGTTCTATTTATAGATGTATGTATATTTTTTTGGTAAAGAAAAACATCGTGAATTTGCATGTCAGTTGCAATTGTATCTAGGCTAATTATTGAGTGACAAAGATTTAAGCATCAAAATAGCTATAAATAAGTATTAGTCAGATAAATGTGTAGTGCATTGAACACAACAAAAATAGGACTAAAGAAAAATATAATAACTTAACGTTAACTAGATTAGATAGTCTGAAACTAGGCGGTCTTATTGCTTAATAGCGATCTCTTCCAGACAAACCTTGCGGTTAGGGAGATAGTCAAAGAAAAGAGAGAGGAGGTAGACGGTGTCAATAAAGAAATAGATATACATATATCCCATAAAATATTCTCAATATTATGAAATAGCTAATTTGTTAACGACTAGAAATGGCCCGCGTAGATATCGATCTCGTGACAGTGGAAAGTTGGATTATAGATTTATTTTTGTTAACATAAAAGTTTTATTTCACTTAGTTTTTAATTACTTCCTTTCAGATTATTAGATACACGTTTACATTCATAATCTAAACAGGATACACATTTTACTTAACAACGAATATAAATCTAACTAATACATTTTTAAATTCGTAACATCATTTATGTAGAATGCCCGACATTAGTCAAATTAAAAATACTCTATTGTAACTAATGAAAGAATTATTTAAATCTGTCCAGTAATTTTTAGCTTGTCTTTATTGTCTGAGAACTTCCCTATACACAACATTTGACATACATGGTGATGTAGTTGTAGTGATGTGTGATAGTGATGTAGTAAACATTTTTTTCTTTAGATTGACAATTTTAAATTCGTTATATCTTTTGAGTAGAATGTTCAATTTTAATAATATAAAATGTATTTTACAAGCATTGAAATAGTCTTTAATAGGATAAGGATTAATACACAGGTATGAGCATTATGGTTTCATTATTGTTGGTACTTTTATTAATTTTTAAAATGAATGAAACGTGGTCATAGTGGAATAGCTTTAGTAGTTGGATATATGGCATCGAGGACTTTTTGGTAGATATTAATACGTTCTATATTATTGTAGAACATTTTTTTGTTCAATGATCAATAGTTTCCGCAGGGCATGCGATGACAGATATTTTGTTTCACATACATTGATGCATTTTTATTAGAGATCCCTATTTTTAGTAAGTAATATAGCCTATGTCGCGCAGTGAAAATGCAGCTTTATAATGATGAAAAATTTTTGAAATTGGTTCAGTAGTTTTACCGTAGATTTTTTATGTTATGTTCTACTCTACCATCTGCTTTTAATTTTATTTCCAGCTATCACAGCGCGTGAATACCAAAAGATTTAATATAAGCAAACAGAGAATCAAAAATCAAATCCCAATTTTTTGACACAGTGTTTCAAATATAAATTATTTATTACAGTACTTTTTTTGCTGAGAAATGCTTTATGCACGCCGGATGAAGTCATAACTTAACTTAGTCATAAATTAAAGTAAAATTGCGCCTTCTGGCGAGAGGGAGTAGCGTCTGCCATTACCTCCCTTTGCCTGTGTAGTGCCTCCTTCTGCAGGATGACAGCCTCGCAGAAGGACGTCATTGCTCTCCAACCTGACTCATCGCCAATCATAGCGCCCACAATGCTGGGGAGTGAGAGGTCACTCCGAACCAGATGTCAAGATGTGACGCTGGGGTCCCCAAGCCTGATTTATTACTGTACTACCTTTTGTACTGTTGTTATGTTTTAAGCGATATAAATGTTAATAGCTAGATATAATAGATAGATATTTCATAAACATGACGATGATGATAAGAAATTATAAAATGAAAGTTGATGGTTTATACGTAGAGGCCATCGAAATGTTTGTATATTGTTATACAATAGTATTGCAATTTTATGGAAATAATATACAGCCAGTGTACTAGCAGTAGAAATTTTCTGTTGGTATAAATACATGGGTAGCTTTGGAGATTTCCGAAATAAATAAACAATTGAATCTATGTACTTTTTTGTAATATAAAAATATTTTGACTCTTTATTATAATGCCCATAAACTTTGATACAAATACAGCCTCCAAGGTAAGGTGTTGTTCCTTTCTTTATAAATGTTTTCTTTAATTTATTCGCATACCTGTTGGTTGTCATGTTTTTACATAAGTGTATTATGTCCCTGACATTTATAAGTTTCTCTTATATTGTTGTTTGAGCTATGGTTCTTAGTAACATGTTAAAAAGTGGCTTCCTCGTTCCTTCCTGCCTTGAAGTATCACTATGGTAATAAAATACATACATTCAATCATTGACTGCAGTTTTCCGGAACTAGATTTTTATAAAAGGACCCGATACTTATAATCAGATTTTTCGGTTTTTTATCAGTTCACATTCTTCTTTCCCTATATTTTCAATTGTTAACAAAAGAAATTTATTTAGTCCAAGTTCATTTCTTTCAAATTGCAGTGGATATTACAGTGGATTAATACGGTTTTTTCTTTTGAAATAACATTTATTAGTTAAATGTAATTTGCGAAAAATTGTATAGCTTTTATGTGTATTTTCAGATAACATCAAATCACGTAAAAGCTAAAAAGCTTTCTTTTTGCTTGAAAAATTAGGAATTGATATTTTCTTTGTTAACTCTATACTCCTAGGAAATTAAAGACATTCTGTAATAAAAACATAGAAAGAAATCCTTCTAGACTTGTATTACAAGGCCAGAGCTCCCGCCCGTAACTTAGTAGGCACATGTTAACGAGTTTATATATATACTCGTTAACGTGGATGTGTGTTGTGTGTGTGTGTGTGTGTGTGTGTGTACATGTATATATTTGCACACTATAGTAGTCAATCGATATAACTACATGAATTCAAGTAAGAGAGGTAAGATAAGAAGTAATTTACCTCTAATGATTTCCACACAGCTTCGTATTAGAACGTAATTTTTGCTGATAGGGTTGTAACTAGCCAGGGCTGAAGCATCTCACTAGTCTACCTCCAAACAAATAAAAAATGCAATTGCCTAAACCTCACCACCGCGGAGCGAACCCACAACCTCTGCTAGCGAAACGAATCCTCGCTTAACTACGCCAGCAGGGACTTTTAATGAAATAATTGCTTTTTTTATATGTTTATATATATTATCTAAGAGCTACAATATTACTTTGATAAAGAGAATAACAAGACACCAAAAATTTTTAATCTTGGTTTAGTTTTTTTATTTAATATAGAGAATTTAACTTTGATTATGCGATCATCTGCAGCCGCACTAGTTAAAGCTGTTTGTCTTACAATAACAATGCCCAAGGTATATAAGCACTTTATTTTTAGACGACAATATAGTAATATAGTATATAACTTTAAAATAAATTAAATATTATGCATAAACAAGCAGCCCTAACTGTAATAAGCGATCTATTTAAGGAACTATGACATCATCGGAAAATAGCTCGTCAAAATGTAAAATTTTTAACAATCCTCGATCCTGGACGGCATTTCTAGTGCCTAGGACAGTCGATAGACGTCGATCTATAATGTAGTTAGATGTTATAATGTTGAATGTTTAAATGTGATTAAAACAGATATTATCTCTCGCAGTCAACCTTGCATGCATTTTTCACATAGCTCAGGTTTCCGCACGGCCACTTTTAAATTGCCAATCGTTAATTTTACTTCGCAGTTTATTTCGGTTTATTTGCAATACCATACTGTTTAAACTGTGCCCCGCAACTACAAAAGTATATACTAGGGGTTTCACAAATTAATAAATAATAACGAAAGAAAAACTACTTGATTATTAGCTAAAAGTCAAATGAATTTTCTACTAACCATTAAGGTTCCATAAATTGAACTATAGAATATATAGATAGGAAGGCCTTTACTTTTTTTTTATATTTTGGATGACAATTAACTTGCCATGACAGTTTCATATATAGTATGAAACTGTTTTATATATTACCTCAACATTGATTAATCACTGTTACTCCCATTTGTTTTGATCAAAATAGTTTCCAGAAAGTTCTCAAAAGGTGATAAGCGTAATGACAAATTTTCACAATGTCTGTTAAACAATGTCTACAATTAACTTTAGCATATATTAGCCAACCAATAATTTACCTGTAATAAGTTTCATTACATTTTTGTGTGTTCATTGATTAAAGAATGGTTTAAATAGTCAATTTGATTCTGTAAATAACGGATTTCTTCAAATTACATTGGGATTTTAAACTCCAGGTAATAACGCCGAACAGTTAGTACACTATTACGTCGGATTTTTACTAGACAGAAACGCAACAGACACATAAATATTGGTCTCAATTCAGGTGCATATTCAACCAAGAAATAATCTGAGATTTAAAGAATTAAATTTTCTATAAAAAAAAAAGAGTTCAGTATTTTGGCTGTAAACATTAAAAAATTTCAAAAACAAAATAGCAGTTTTCTATCTACCAACTTATTTTGTAAATAGTTTGTTATAGTTTAGATTATTTAGAAATAGATGGAACGGTACGACCTAATTGACATCGTTATAATTCTTTACTTATAGTTAATTCATAATAATTAACTATTAGTTATTAACTAGGTTCCATATGGATGGCAAAGAACATTCCCTATAAGCTTATCTCTAGGAATGTTGATGTTTTTAAAATAAAAACACGTAAACCGTTGGAATTCAAGAAATCTTACATGCTATTTCTCTTATCTTTTTGGTTCTCGTACATTTTTATTTTTCAGAATATCAAGTACAAGACGTCCTTATTAATCGATTCTATATAAGACTACTTTCGTGATGATAAAAATACAAGTTTCTTACGATATTATTACCGAGGTTGCGTGAAGGCTACTATCATTTTATTAGTCTAGTCTAAGTCTAGTAAAAAATAGTGTATTACCATTTGAAATTGTAGGAATAGATATTATTTTCGCGACTTGCTCTTACTAACGATTGATTCTCCATGTTCCCACGGGATCAGGAACGAAAACAAACAAAAACGATGACTAACTGCAAGATGTTGAAAACGAGTTACTCGTTTTGCTTAAACTTCGGCATAATACTGATTACCCCATATTCCCTCTCAATCAGTGTATGTAAGCAAAAAACGATCACTTACTGCGAGATCTGGAAAACCATGTACCCAATTGACTTGTAAAACCACATACATTCACGACGTAAACTCTCACTAGGAACGAGATTCCCCATATTTTCAATGAATCGAGAACTACGCGAGTAACACGGAACAAAATAGCTAGACTAATATAAATCTTTGATGACCATCTCTTACTAATGTAACGTACTATCAACATTAAAACAGCTGAAGAATACATTAAAAGTACCTAAAGTATATTTTAAATAAAATAAAGAACAAGGAAAGCTTATCACAATAAATTTAAATAATGTGAATACGCCGTGGGATGTAGAAAGGGGTATTGCATACAACAATAAACGTATGATCTAATACGACACATGATTAAACATTAATCGAGGCACTGTCAGACAGTTATTTTATTTCTATAGACACCAATAAACAAATTCTGAGAAATTGAATTCAGTTCCGTTTGTACTTCCGCGTGCTACGTCGATCTTAACGACTTTCGACGATATGGGATTTTGACCGTCAAACTTTATATTCTTTAACAAAGTTACATTCTGCATAAATTCAATTAATCTATACAAAAGTTATATATATGTCGGAGATTAAGCGAGAAGGAGGTGCATAAAGCTTAGGTGCGTAGGGTTCTCCACCGAAATCATCATTAGCGGCATCCATTTCCATACTGTGGGCGTTGATGGGTAGTGTTGGTGCAATCAAACACTTTATTAATTAACTCAGATTATAATGTTCAATCACTTAATGTCCACGATATCAATTTACACAAACTCATTAATAATAATAGCTAGGAACGCGACAGTTTCAATAGTTGACCGCTCTGGCGGACCGTCACCCGAGAACTGAAGAGACGCGCGCCGGATTGTCACTATTGACTCTGCCCCACGCTGATAGACAGATGGCTCCAGCTATCCACAAACTATTGCACTCCGACCTTCTGTTGTTTTGTTCTATTACGGACAGGTTACTGCTTGACTGTGATCTCATCTGTCTGTAATTGATGATGTAGACTAAGATGAAATGATGACTGCCTTTGCATTGGTCTAGTGGTTAGCATGTTCGACTATGTGAGTTGAGGGCCTGAGTTCGAGTCCCGGGCCGGGCCAATTCAAAAAATCAATATTGAGCTTTCTACTAAGATTTTCTCAATATTTGCCCGAAGTTGGGAAGTTGATGGTGTGATCCACCCCGTACCTTGGAGACCACGTTAAGCCGTCGGTCCTGCGCCCTTCACGTCGGACTATGAGAGAGAAGGAATTGAGAATACACTTGTGTACTACGCCTGCCAATCCGCAATGGAAATATGCTCTAAAAACCTTCTCTCATATGAGTGAGGAAGCCTGTACCCAGCATTGGGACGTTAATGCTCAGCTACTAACTACGATGGAAGCGCGCTAATCTGCTAAGAGGTTTTTACTTCTTACGGTTTCTACACAGCATCGTATCGATTCCGACTCAAATAAATGAGAAAATGCAATTCCCTAAACTCACCCTGCCAGGATCAAACCAGAAGCCTCTGCTAGCAAAGAGAATTAACTCGTTAATATGCCAGCGAGGCCATCAAATGGATGCCTTTGATTTAATTTCTGCTATTAGCTCACACCCTTGCAATATGTATAGGTGCATATCTTGTCCAGATTCTCAATCTATAGTAAAATAGTTTTTTATTCATCAAGAAATGCATTTAAACTTGTAGTGGATGACACTCTTGAAGTTAGCAAAGTTTTAATTGGGAATTAAATTCTTTAAGTGCTTGAGGGTAATATTTTTACGGATGAAAGGCGTGATTAGCGTCACGAAGATATGCAGCGTTTGTATTGCCTGTTCGTGTGAAAATTAGGTAGTTTTAGTATTAACAAATAACGTGTGGCGTTTCAATTTGCCACTCGTCATTTAATAATTTAATATACTATTTTTCTTCAAATATATTTTATTAATTATCTTTTCAAACAATGTTTTTGACAAAAAAAAACACCTGGCATGTTTATTTACAATTCGTCATTTGAGATTTCAACAGTTATTTATATTAATTTTTAATATTTGAATGACAGTCCATCCTTATGATAGCTTCGCTGTGTCAGCCATTCCGTAAGTCAGTCTGTTGTGCATTGCTCAATGAATTTTGATACCAAAAAGTATAATTTAGAAGTACTTTTTCTTAACATTATTTACTGGAGTGACGTAAGCTTCGTTTTTTTATCTACCTCATTCCATATTATTGGGCAGGTTTTCTAAAAATACTTCAGATATATGCAAATCTCTTTGTTATTTTATGCAAATTTAGGAGGCGGTGGTTTATAGAGAACAAATACAATTAGCAATACATCCAGCAGTAGTGTTGTATTCGGAAATTTAAACGAAAACCACGACAATTAAGGCTTTACAGAATACCGAGTAACCAATTTCTAAAATATGCATAAATTGAAAATTGGATTTCATAGGAAAGTGGTTTGCATGAGTTTTTATGCGACAAATCATACATAAAAATCTCGTGTTACAATATTTTTGTACAATATAATGAGCTTTATATGATATACATATTGTACCACACATTATGAAGACCCGGGTTGGAGCCCTACGTCGGATCAAACTGAAGAGAGTAAAAAACTGTGAGGACATGTCTATCCCTCGGTTTGTGCAAACATTTGTGCGCTGTATCATTTTAAACTCAAATTTCTACTCTTGAAAAAATAAAAAGATCCATCTGTCATACATTAATTATATTTTAATAAAATATTACTAGCAATGTTTAACATCGGTATCGGAAGGGGCCAACCCAATTTCTACAACTGAACTTTATCAATAAACAATTAAAGCTTTGAACTTCCAAACAAATTTTAAGAAAGCGTTAATAGGGCTTTTACTACAATCAAAAACATTATCTTCAAATATCTTATTAGATCAATTATAATGTATTAAGCTGAACGTTGTTTTTATGCCGTGAGCTTATTCTTATCTAAGGCCGCGTATTCTTATCTATTACAGTAAATTAGGTTACTGTAATCAATTAAATCTTATTAATAACATTAAATGCTTATTTGTGTAGTAGTATTTTGCCACATCCATCTTCAAAGTTACTGTTTGTGGGTATTGTTGGCTATGGCCTTTTTTTAGGTCTGACTTATGTTTTTGTAATAAGGCATAACCAGGAACGTTAAAAGTAAGTAGCAGGTTTAACATCCCACTGCTGGGCATAGACCCCTCACTCATAGGACTTATTTTTAATCTAGAGGATATTAGGGACTTTTGTCCACAAAACATGTCAGCCCCATCGTAACTTAACTTCTTCTTCTTCTTCTTTAGTAATTGGCTTTCAGGTGTGATCGGGCACACACAATTTCGCCAGTGTCATGTAAATTGGAGAAGGCACGGAGGAGATTGTACGGTTTATGGCATTCCCAACCAAAATTTTGATAATTTACAAATAGTTGACACTTTATAGGTATTAACCACCACCACTAAAAAGTAAAAAATTAAATATAATGGACAACACACGGTACATTCTCAGATATTGACTAAATTTCAAAAAAAAAAAAAAAAAATATTTACAACTTAATATTATTACTTTTAATAAATTTACACAGGTATTTACAATAGGGACTATAAACAAGGGTTAACAGGTGCTCAACATTTAGGGGAAAAGGAACAGTAGGAGGGATAATGTCATATATAGGATGGGATATTTTTGGACAATTAAACATGATGTGGGAAACAGTGCCTTCGTCCAGGCCACACTCACAAATTGAGTTGTCCCTGATCCGGAGTTTCGCTAGATGAACAGGGGAACACAAGTGACCAAGACGCATTCGTGAGATGGTAGAGGAAACAGAGCGATTTGCATATCTGTGGAGAAAAAACCAGGGTCGCCTTGGGACATTTGGCTGGATGGTGGCATAATATTTACCTTTAACCAATTTTGATGAACTCCAAAGTGAGTTCCAAGACTCTTCCATGAATGTCTTGGATAGTGTACTCAAATCGTGTGAAAAGTTTAGGAAATGATCGAGCGATCCATCTTGGACTGCTGCTTTAGCGCATGAGTCAGCTGTCTCATTTCCAGGGATACCGGAGTGGCTGGGAACCCAAACAAGCAAAACAGATAAATTTCGTTGACAACATGAGAACAAAGCCTCTCTGATTCTGAAGATTATGGGAAATTTTGATTTACTACGAAAGGGGTTTTCTTTAATGGACAATAAACAACTTAAAGAGTCAGTCAGAATTACAGTTTGTTTGATGTTATGGGAATAGGCATACAGGATTGCTTCTAATAGAGCAATGGCCTCTCCTGTAAACACAGAGGTCTCTGGAGGACACTTGAATTTTAAAATTATATTGTACTTGGGAACCCAACAGGCAGCACCAACGCAGCTTTCAAGAGATAACTTTGATGCATCTGTATATATGAGAATAGAATTTGGCCAATTTTGATGAATTATTTCCTGTAGTTTGTTGTTATTATCTGGGTTCCCCTTACTGAGGCCAAGGTCTGTGACAATAGAAGGGTTGTATATTAGTGCTTTATAGGAAGTGCAATAGAGAGGATTCATTGGTAAGGAGATTAAAGGATGTGGAAGACTGGTGAATTTCAGGAAGCTGTCAAGTAGCATGGAAGAAGAATTCCTGCTACGGGGCATTTGAGACAGCTGGGTTAAACGAGGCCATAAAGGATGAGTTGACAGCTGTAACATTTTGCTGACAAATCGGTCACAGAGGTATTTTCGACGGATGCATAAAGGAGGATCAACACATTCAACTTGTAAAGCGTTAGTGGGGGAAGATTTCATTGCGCCCAGAATGATTCTGAGGCACCTGTATTGCATTTTATTTAATTTTTCCGCAGCAGTTTTATTAAAAGGTTCTAAAACAAACAGACAATAATCCATAAAGCTGCGAACTAAGGCGTTATATAACAATTTTAAGCTATAGGGATGGGAGCCCCAACTTAACTTTAATATAAATATCACTCATAACCCGCTACTATCATATTTTAAAATTGTACAGCTACTTCTGACGTTGGACTACTCAGAATGCTCTGCAGTAGGTCAACATCAAAATAATTTAGAGAAAACGGTTTATCAGTGACTGTCTTTCG
This sequence comes from Elymnias hypermnestra, assembly GCA_015832385.1. Classification (NCBI taxonomy): domain Eukaryota; kingdom Metazoa; phylum Arthropoda; class Insecta; order Lepidoptera; family Nymphalidae; genus Elymnias; species Elymnias hypermnestra. The sequence goes on along the minus strand of JACTOM010000909.1, from coordinate 5,202,357 downwards.
TTCATTGTTCTGATGAAGAGAAGATACGACTTCTAACTCATCGCATATCATGCAGTTCGGTGTAGCCGATTTATTCATCAAATAGGCATATTTATTTGAGGGATAATGCCAGGTCCGCAACTTGAAAGCTACCCTAACATGGTTTCTACTTGCGTGTTCAAACCAGGGTACTCGCGGAGGTTCGCTCTGCATGATCTTATACCAGATCCCCTTCGTCCTGGTTCTCTCACCAAAATAAGATTTCCATACACTGCGAATCAAATATTTTATTTTGGGAAGAATCTCAGAATAAAAGGGTCTGATAGTAAAACCATGTCCATATTCGTGATTTCTGTCGGAATGGCAGATTTCTGAGGCTGCAATAGGTTCCAGCACATATAGGTATAAAGAGAAATGAAGAGGCGGACAGACTTGCTAAAAAACTAGAGCATATACCCATAACGCTTCTCCATCCTGGGTAGGCAGAAACGTTTACTAAACAAAAATCTATTAAATTACATTTAAGGAAATTATACATTAAAGAAAAAGGTTTTTTATATTGGATACATATTTTTGCTCGATAGCAGAAAGTCTTTGGGTATTGAAAAATAATTTTGAACTAAGTTTGATAAACAGGCACTTTGTTTCTATATCCTTTGGTATTGTGAAACTAACAAATAGGCTTTACTTGTATATTGTTAACTTATGAAAGCGGTTTTCTTGTACATTTTCAAACTTTCATACTTGAAATAAAATATCTTAAGATGTTACATACATACAGACTTGCCCTTTAAAAATGTAGCCTTCATTCAGGTACTTAAGGAGGCTTAAAATTTAAATCGGTTTCGTTTTACTTATAAATTATTTATCGCCACATTTACTTTTGTTAATACAAGAATGAAAATTACGAGAATTATGCAAAATAAGCATATAAATGAATTCAGCGGTACTTATGAGCATCGCGGTAATCCTCGAGATCCGTAATATATACGATTGGTTTACATTTAAATGGCCCACCTTTTGTGGATAATGATTTAAGCAAGTTTATTCATTATCATAAAAATATTTTGAAGAGTACTGTCACTTGAAGTATTGAAGGTTGGCTTATTATTTCGATGTACTAGAAAATCATAAGAAAACCAAAATATATCCATGCTCTGTAATTTGAAATTAAAATAAACAATATTCTATGTCTGTTTACTTAATTATATTTTTATTGCTATTAAAATATTGAGCAAAATAATTGTATCAAGCCTAATTCTACAAATCGCTGCGGATTTTATCTAAATAATTTTCAGTTTCAGAAAAAATCAGTTTTTAGTAAGAGTCTACGACACAAAAGGTGTTCGTTGCCTTGCGTATGAAGGGTCAAGAATCCTAATTTTGTTAGACAGTGTAGCAAAGATGAATTAACCGCACTACCTTTTATACTAAGGGTATGTATAAGCATCATATTTTGATAGCTACATGAAGAAACACTATGATCTAGGTTGATATATAAGTAAAGTAAGCTTGTAGCAGCCCATTACAATCCTAATGCTGGGCACAGGCTTCCTTACTCATAGGAGAGAGGTTTTTTAAAGCAGAGACACACCACGCTGTTCCACCGGGGGTTGGCAGAGTACACAAGTGCACTCTCTATTCCTTCACTGTCATAATCCGATGTAACGACAATCAGACACGACCGGTGAGAGACCAGGCGCAAGACCGACGGCTTAAGGTGCTTTCCGAATCATAGGGGTGGAGTACATCGCTAACGTCCCATTTTTTTTTATTGCTGACTGAAAGTTATCTCTTATTTGTGATCTCACCTGATGGTAAGTGAAGATACAGTCTAAGATGGAAGTGCGGTAATCTGGTACGAGGCGACATACTTCTTATGGTTACTACACAGCATTGTACCGGAACACAAATCTCTTTGTTTAGCGGTGCCTTTTTACTGCTAGGGCGGTAACTAGCTGCAGCCGAAGTCTCCCAAGAGTCCAGACTCGGACAACTAACAATTATCTAATATTCGCCCTACCGGGGCTCGACCCCGGGACCTCTGCTAGCAAATAGCAAAGCGAGTACTCGCACCATTGCGAAAGCGAGGCCGTCGATAATTTTGGGCAAATATTGAGAAAATCTTAATAGAAAACTCAACATTGCTCAACCGCGGACTCGAACCCAACACTTCTTGTCTTTTACCGAACATGCGGACCATTAAATCAATGAGGCAGACGTTAGATAAATGCGGTAATCTAAATATCAAAATGTCTAAAATGCTAGTTGATGTTATACGTCATCGATTAATGACGAAGTTTAAGTCAATAGGGCCAGTAGTATTAAAGATTCACTATACTCGTATAACTATTTGGCTAATACAATAACGAATATATACATATTGAATCATCTGGAATGATTCAGATTTATACCTTATATCTTGGTTTGCAATCAATTCGAGTTTGTTATGTATTATAATATCTATTTAGAGTATTTTTTGTGCAATTCTCCGATGTGTAAACAATAATTTTGCTGTTTGGGCCGGAGACGAATCCAACAAATCAGTGATTATCAAAATTGGTCCAGCTCTCCTTGGGCTATAAATGATGCAATATGACTTTGTTCTTTGTATTTATACATTACGATTAGAAAAGCCTTTGTTAAGGTTAAGACTATTTTATTACATTATAGGCTATATACAATATCATCTTACGCAGTGTAAATTATCCTGCGAGTAACAGCTGAATAATGTAGAGCAAGGTCGTACTGGGAAATATTGGGTTAGTAATATGATCGTCACAATCGGTTAAGAGTTGAGCTGACCTGGGTCAACTGTGTTTTATATTTATTTCTGTCTCTCTATCTACACTAATATTATAAAGAGGAAACATTTGTATTTTTGTATGTAACGAATAAACTCAAGAAGTACTGGACTGATTTTAATAATTCTTTTTTCATTAGAAAGCTACATTATCACTGAGTAACATAGGCTAGATTTAGTACAAGATTACTATTGAAATCTTTAGAAATTCCTATTAAAACCAACCGAAGGTATAAAAAAATTTGCCATAAAATGTCTTTCATTGCATATGCTGTGAAGAGTAATAATAGGACAAAAATATGTTCGACAATATTATAGAATATATCAATATCTACAAAAAAAATCGCGAGACCTTATGTCTAACTATTGTAGTTACGTTACTATAACTACTTTTTACATTTAATAGATTGATAAAAATGCCAATCAAAATCAGACCGTGTTATCCATACCATTTATAAATTTTTATCCAAATAAATAATTTAATATTGAAGACTGTATTAATACCGGATGATTACTTTTTAAATTATTGAAATCGGAAGTTCCATTCAAAAGATATCATGGAATTAAAATAAAAATACTAACTCGATGAGAGAGGGGCAGTGCGGGAGAAGGGGGTGCACCATTATGAACTAGGTTACCTTACGCAGTGGACGCAAGCGACATTGAATATTTCGAGTTTTTTTTAACCCATTTTTATGCTTCATTGTCGTTTTAATTATCATGCTTATAACTTAAATATCTGTACCTATTTATGTCTACCCGTGCGAAACCGGGACGGGATATATATATATATATATATATATATATATATATATATATATATAGTTCAGTCGCACACTTGCTCTGTGTCACACAAAAGACAGAGAGAACAAATTTGATCACTGTAAAATATAGTGAGATTATTTAACAGTAACAATTCCTTCATACTTAAACGCAACGGAATCTCTCAAAAAGTATAATTTCTTTACCGATGATTATAAATTCTAATGAAACTAATTCTATATAGTAATTCGGAACAAATGCAGTGTAATGAAAAGAAAGAATTCATCTAAATAAATTGAGTAGTTTCGGAGTTCATCGCATGCAAACACTGTGACCGAAAATTTATATATGTGTGTTAGTATAAAGTAATGAATAAGATAATAGGAAAAGGTAACTAAAGTCGTTAAAAAAAAACAAAATTAAAAAAAAATCCATTTATTAGGTTACCAATTTAGAGCAGTAAATCAATTATCGAAAGAATGATAATTCAATAAAAGTGCATTGGATTTCACGACACATAAATTACTTTATAAGTTCAAGTGTTTCTAATTACTAATAATACTCAAATTACACATTTCTATATTGTTAAAATTATCTTAATGACCATCAATTAATAGTTACGCAACTGGAGTTTGAATAAGCTCTACATTAATTTCGTTTCTTGTATTTTAATTGTTCTTTAAAACAAAATACTTGTACACTACACCAATATACAGGATTAGGTACTTATTGATGATGCAACATATTGAGAACAAAATCATCATTTAGACATAATTACAACTGTTGATGTAATAACAAAAATTAGTGGAAAAAAACGTCTTTCACTCATCAAGTCGTATTGCTAAGCTGGAAAATCTTCGACCAATAAGTGGAATGATTACGAAACAATGCTTAAAGTAAGGTAAGGAGCAACCTATTAACGTCCCACAGCTGGGCAAATGCGACCTCGGTCGTAAGAGACATAGATCCACCACTCTGATATACTGCGAGTTATTTTGTTCTCTTTACAGAAACTCCTTTTATACAATAACTAAGAATATAAATTCCTAAAAGATGTATCCACAGTAAAATTTAAGCAGCAGTCTATTAACGCCCTACAGCTGGGCAAAGATCTCCTTTCTCATAGGAAAGTGGGTTGGAAAGCTACCCATTACTAGAATTGCTCACATGATATATAGATTTATTCATTGTGGTATTCTTCACAATAAAACTTAAAGATAACTTATACAAAACAAGTTTTACTACGAGAACTTATTGGCGCCTGCACAGGAATTAAACCCGTGACTCTTAACAACCACTGTAGTGAATTTTATGACTAAAAAGAGATGTCAAATTAGACCTTATAAAAAGGAATGTAGGTCTGGCGGTGAGACGTATGCACTCTAAAAACGGGGTCGAATCCTGGGCAGGCACAACTATATTTCACTTTATAAAAAGAAATTTGAGTCTTTTCAATCCATCATTATCCCTTTCGGAAAATGAAAACAACATAAGAAAGCCTGCTTATCCCGGGATTAATTCTGGAGTATGTTTAGTCTGCTAACCAGTACTGGAGCAGCGTGATGGGTCTGGGTTCAAAAAACCCTCTCTCCTATAAACAAGGAAACCTATACCCGCAGTGGGTCTTCAAAAGACTACTTGTATTACTTTCCTTACACTTACTTAGTATTATGTCACTTCAATATTTAAAAGTATATTAAAATATTAGGGAATTTTAATATGAAATAACATAGAAAGTTTAAATATAACTATATTTATTTAAGTTTATAAAATAACTTACTTAAGATTAAGTCAATTATAACCACAAGATCGATAGAGAATTGCAAAGTAAACCGCATTGAAACCGCAAAGATTTCATGTCAACTAAATTTTAAGCTCAATGTCAATATGTTATTAATTAATACGTTTCGTATACTTCAGATATTTGATGGTAAAACACAAAATATGTATCATATCATTTTCTGTACAATCACGATTCTAGAGATATTGAATAATTCCTGATTTTATGGGATAATGAAAACATTTTTTCAATCGCTCCAGTAATATTTAGCTTGATAAAAATAAAAACAGTTTATCGGTGGGTATCACTGGCATCCTTGGAATGAGCTAACTCACCAGTCGCAAGCCCGGTTATAAGCGCCACTACAATTTTCTTTAGATTGAGATTTTTAAATTCGTTATGTATTTTGAATGGAATGTCCGAGTACAGTCATTAAAACGGTCTTTAATAAAATATAATTTTATTGGATAATGACTAATACAGAGGTATAAATAATATGGTCTATTTTTTGTCGGTACTTTTACAATGTAAAAAAGTAGTTATAGTGGCATAACTACAGTAATTGGACATATGGTATCTCAGACTTTTTTGTAGATATTAATATGTTGTATAATATTTTAGAATATTACATTGTTCTATTTTCAATAATCTCCCCAGCACATGAATTTTTATTAGGGGTCCCTATTTTTTTAAGAAAGTAATATAGCCTATGTCGCTCAGTGAAAATGCAGTTTTCTAATGGTTAAAAAATTTTTGAATTCCGTCCAGTAGTTTTTATGTGAAAACTTTACAAACATACACATAAACATAAAAACAAATGTTTTTACTTTATAATATTAGTTTAATATAGATAACTTGTATATATTACTTTTTTATTCATTTGCTCGAGTTGCAACGATTTTTTTAAAACATATAATGAATGAAATTTCATCTGTTTTTATACCTATTTATGAATTTTATTTATGTAGGACAGGAATTTCATTCCTTTTGAAAGAGTAATTTAATTACCACCGTCAAACTAAAATCTAATACACTTTCACATAGACAACATGGTATGTTTACATAAAGATTTATAGATCGGACTTGTCGATGATAAATCAAGTGTTCTGGCATTGGAAATTTTTAGTTTTTTTTCAAGACCAATTGCATTTGTTTTCATTAAAAATTTAAGGTAAATTATGTGTGTAATAATTAGAAAATATTCGAGCGAAATACGCTAACCTTATATTATGAAATTATTATAAATTTGTGTAGACATAGCGAAAAAGCAAAACAGTTTTTTATATGTAGAAAGTTTTATTTACATCATCACCATCACAAAAATAGTAACAGAATACAAACCAAAAATTATTGAGGATATCGGCCCTATTGGTAATTAGTATATCTGTCTAAATATAATTTAAAATACTCCTTGACTATATGTTACCATTACGTTTCATACACAGTTGTAATCTAACCTAAAAAGTTTGAGATGATGGAAACTTTTGAATAAAAGATTGTAATATCGAGTTTCTTCTGTGATTCATTTAAAATAGTAAAAATATTGTTGCCGTTAAAGAACCGTACCTTAAGAAAACGGAATTGCCTGGTATAGGTATGCGTCAATGAGATTTTTAAATGAATGCTGTAATAATATTTTCAATTATCTTATTATTACAAAAATTATATAAGAGATGAATTACTTCTTACCAGATCATCATTTACCATCAGGGGAAATCACAGTCAAACTGTCAGCAAAAAAAAAATAAGATTGGATCGTCCTGATAAAGTCGAAATTGAGATTTTGGAATTGTATCGAATGTTTGTTTATCTAATGTAATTGAACTTTTAAAGTTGCAAATACTTTTACCAAAAGGTTAATAAAACTTGATTAAGAACTTTATTAAAAATGTTTAATAGAAGTAACAGTTTTACAATTTCGTAACAATGTTATATAAAATTATATGAATAAGTGATATAATTTCAAGTTTAATATGCATTCTTAATGAGTATAGATAAGTATCGGAATAAAATGTTTAAAATTTTTTTAATAACTTTTTAAAATATGTAATAGATATCTGAACTTAGACAAAAAATTTAGGCTATTTTAAATATATTTCAAATGAATTAACATTAAAACGTCTTACAACAAAAAATATGGAGGAACTTTTTCTCTGTTACATAATTATAAGTAGAGGGAGAGAAAATACACATTATTGTAATTCACACAATACATGAAATATATAATATAACCTTAAGATTAAGGAAATTTTGTATTTAATACATATAAATTATACACACATATATATGTAGAGGTCTCAATCCCCTGTACCACAAATGATTAATCAAAGACCGTAGTTTTATCGGAAATAATATTTAGTTTAAGGCTCCGAGTCGTATTTTGATTAAGGCCCTTTTGATCTTATTGTAAGTAATATTCACATATCAAAAAATTCACGTTCACTATCATTTTATTCGTAAAAAATTGATTTAACGGACATTAGAAAAAAGATTACAAACAAAAGCGAGAATACGTTAAAAAAGGAACAAGTACAGTGGAATCATGATTGACTATTTTCGTACAAAATAAATTTACATGAAGATATATGAAAAAAGATATTACACGAAGGTTTAGCACTACAAAAACAAGTACACATAAAAAAAGGGACCGAGTAGGTGTCACGCTTAATCCGCAATAGTTATAGACATCGCGATTTGAATTATAAAATTATCACTTAAACACCCTCTGGATAATTTATACTAAGAAAACTTACACCTTAGAATAGTTTTTGTGTTACGATTTATCAGCACTGAGGCCAGCTTAACTTAGTTGCTGTTATCAAACCACTAAATAACCCAAGAAAGTCCGAAAGATCACTTGACGAAACCTCACACGAAATTGAGCCAAAAACGCTGCCATTGAAATTTTGTATCTATGATTCGCTATTATCAATGGCATGTCCCAATACTTTCACGTACAAACTATGGCCACCCCCTCTGCGCAAACGCCGAAGTATATAAGTACGCTCCCGCCCTCATTTTATTCAGACGCAAGTTGCACTTCAACATAGCGATTCCTGGAGGACACTAGTCTTCCAGCAGCGCTATTAATAAACAAAACAATAATTTTTATATAACTTCTCTCACTTTCACTTCTGTGCTTTACTTCTTTTCCAAAATGAAATCCATGGTAAGTAATCTTAACTAACTTTCTTCTTCATTGCTTTTAATTTAATCTATACATTTTTAAAAGATAAAATCTTGATAAATATTGCTTTGTATTTGATTAATGACAATCACTAGTGTGCTATAGATCAGTTATGCAAATGTTATATTAAATGCAAATGATTAAGTGCGTGCCGGTGTGTTTTAGGCTTGTAACTCAATTTATTGATAAATCTTTTAACATTCGTGTTGCACTTTGTTTTCAAACAAAATTGCTTAATACCTGCAGGATATCTGACCTCCAACTAGCTTGTACAAGTTTTTAGCCTAATTTTATGACAGTAGAGCAAGCTGTTTCTTTCACAACTGTTGAAGGCAACGAGTTATCGAGTACCAGAATAAGTCAAGTCAAAATAATATTCAACATTGATATAATAATAAATATTCATGCATAGTATTTTTCCAATAAAGGCTCAAAGGAAAACGTAATTAATTTATAAACACTTTAATTTAGTAAAATAATTATTTTCATAAGCTTTCGGAAGTGTTTTTCAAGAATGAACATATCATTAGTAAACCTGAATACCCTGGGAACTATTCCGTTTAGGTTGTGGTATCCTGCCAACCCACAATGCAAGGTGGGTGTAAGCTATACCTCCACTGTTCTCATAACTGAGGCATGTACCCTTCAAAGGGGCATTAATAAGATGCTCAACAAAAATATATATTATATTTCTTAAAGTAACTCAGTCCTAATGTACGTATATCCAATCAAAATTAGCAACAGTTTCGAAAAAATGTTAAAACTATCGGAACTGTGCCCGTGAGCCCAGATTGCACGCAATTAGTGGGTCATTGTCACTAACTTTTATTTCGCGCTCCACTTGTAATTGTTTCCTCATATGCATATAGCACACTTGTGATTAGTCAAACTTTCATATAATTGCTTGTCTTTTACATAAGCCGTCTTTATTTAATTTCAATTTATTCTATGATTATATTCTTATCACATAACGGAACAAAGATATTATGGCCAAAATTAGATATCTTAAAGTGTTAAAGTTCGTTGATCTCGGAAATGAACATTCTATTTATATAATCCTGTAAAGAAACAAATTTTATAATTAGCAAAATAATTATAAATTGAAAATATTATAAGATACATCGCTAGCGCAAATATGTTGGAATACTTTTTATTTTCAAGGTTTTAAGCGTAGCGAATCAGAGCACAAATAAATCTATGCTACCCTACGCTTTTTAATGACATTGAAATGTTATATAGTGATTAAGCAATTTCATATATTTTTACGTTATTAACTGTAACTTTTAACACGCTAATATGATGATAAACGATGCTAAAGAATAGGATAACGTCAAACAAGAATTAGGCGAAAAATGTCAATTTCAAGGATTACTACCAAAAAATTATTTGTGAGTCAATAAAATGTAAAAATATCTCACTACTAAAATAATGTGTTAAATTTCAATAAAAATCGAATAATTATTACGATACCGTAAAATTACCATTCTTCGTTTTTTTTTATAAGAATGTCAAAAAGACGAATTATATATACAGATAAATTTCATTTCTTTGTTATCAAGTCCATTCAAAGCGTGCGAAAGCTGCCTTTATCTGATATCAAAGTTACATCATACAACTTTTATTTTGTAAAAAATTTCTCACGCCTAACATTAAAATAACAATTTTATTGCATAACATCCCCGTGCAGTATAAAAGTTATTCAAAAAAGTCTAATATTCATGTGTAAAAAGTTATTAGGTAAAACTTTTATATAAAGGACTCTTTAAAATTCATATAAATATGACATAAAAATCGATAATTAAACAAAATTTACTTTAAATAACGTTAATGTAAGAACTGATCATTACACTGAGCCACATAAAGTTCATAATTTCTTAGCAAAAGTATTCTGACGTAAGCGAAAGAAAAAAATGAGTGCACACGCATACCCCACATTTAACTCCCAAATATAGCGAGTAAGGTAAACGTAACTACTGACACTCGTTAACCGCAGTACTCATGCTCCATTTATGCTTACAATGTCAACCAGTTTTACGGCCACAGTCACAATTATATTATATATACTACATTACATATCTCGAAGCAGTAAGGTTAAACTTTTACATCTTATTAACATGTCATTTGTCAGTTCCTCTGCTGTGTTGTTTCGCTGTGTCAAATACGCTTTGAAAATTAACGCTCATGTTTTTAAATAAAAGTTTATTCTAATCTCTTCGTAATCCCGTGGAAAAATGGAAATTTTCAATGTAAACCTTTCCTAAAACTTTATCTAAATAGGTCCTACAATTTAGGAGGAATTCGGTGATATAGACACGTACAGATGATTTATATATACAAAAATATACTTCCTGAAGGCATCAAAAGAAAATCAATAACAATGAAACCGTCGAATGTTACAGTATTAAATCCATCTTTATCTTATATCGATCTTTCATGTAGAGTGATTTTAGCACGGATTCTAATATGGATATGCATGTTTTTATACTTTAATAGGGATCCTCTTAACCTTGTCTTTATCAATATTAATTTCCGTGCTCCATATTGATCTCGGGAACCCTTCAACGATATACCAGAGGCAAACCTACCGGATAGCGTCCACGCTTGTCGCTCGCCTCGCCACTCACTGGCTTTTTGTCTGCATTCCATCGCACGCTGATTTAGAAGGCCAAGCCTACGCCGACCTGTAATATCGATATTTCCATTATATATAAATATAAACACCCACCGCAATCAATAAATTGGACCTCACATTGCATTCAAATAAGTGTATAATATGAACATCATCAAAATTCTCTTATCTCTACATAAAAAACAAGTTCTATAACTAGAATTATCCTATATATAAAGAAAAAGGTTCCTAAAGGTTGTTAATATTAAGGTGGGCAAATAAAAACGAATACAAATGTCAATATATGCGAGGGAAACCAGTCACTATGTGACGGTGGGCAGGTCCGGAAGGCTAGCTTCCTGCTTTGTGACCTTCGGAAAGCCTTGAGACCTTGGCGCCATTCACTTAATACTGCTTTACTTTTATCTGTTATAAATTATATTAATGTGAGAGCCGGTTGACGCTGTTTTTTGTCCCTAACAAAGTAATATGCAACGCCCACCTTTATTTTTTACATCTGAGGGTCGCTATTTCAATCCCTGATCATTACTGATATCCAATCATCGAAATAACCTTTGCATTTAGAACCACATGATCTATCTGCCTCTGAAAATCTTTTCAATATTGTTTCAGTCGTTTTGAATATAATTCTTTCAAACAAATCAGACTCATTTGAATACATACATACGTTACAAATAGACTAATACTGAACTATAGATCGTTATGCAACCAGGCAATAATTTAAATAAGAACAAAGCAAAATTTTAAATTACAAAAAAAACACGTCCCATCAGTCATTGCAATGCTACTTACCTTGACTTTTACTGCGCCTGCCGTGACGACATGTTGTACATTAGCCCTTAGGAAGTGGACCATTTAATAATAATTGCAGTAATTTATTAATTTCTTTTTCATAGACAACTATTAAATTTAATGATGACCCTAGTAATGTTACTGTACCCTTTGACTTAAAATCAAATAATGTAAGCAATATTTATGTGGACACCTCAAAAATTAACACTTATCTATCAATGTTGTCAATAGTGTGTTGTGATAATGTTGTCTGTTTTTTTTAAAAATAAAATAACAATAAATAAATAAATCGCGGACAGCCAAAATCGGTTTTTTTATTTGTTGATGAGGCACAAAACAATTTGTAAATTAAGCCCGATGGTGATTACAATATGAAAAATTCTAATTGCGCCCAAAAACAACTAAACAAACATTAAAAGAGGTTAAAATTAATACAAATAGAAAAAGAAAAAAAATGCAATAAATATTTATATTCATGTTAAAATTATTACGTCGCTTCTAACTAATTAGTTAACTTTACCAATCGCTGTTTATTTCAAAGGTTAATTTCTTTCATAAATGTAGAACTGAATACAACTATAAAAAATATTTAGTAAGTTTCTATTTTAAGTTACACAACTTATAGTGTAGGTTGCTGTATCATGATAAAGACTTTAATAAGTTATTTCGCTTGCAAGTTGGTCGCTATAAAAATGTTGCAAAACTACGCAGGAAATATAAGTTATGGCACACTTGTCATGTTGTCCTTATTTAGAATAAACTTTATTTCACCTTCTTAGAACTTTTTGTACAAAAAATTTAATGTCTTATATATGTTCAAATGTTATAATTGGACAGCTGGCTCAAAGATTTCAATTCTAAGAAAATGCGGTATTTATTTGTAAAAAGAAAAACTACAATTATGTAGTACAATTATTACTTGCAGCTTAATGAAATATCTTATTAAATTCAATAATTTTATGATCAATATTAAATGTGAGAAATGTGGCAATGAACGTTTTTACACCACATGAATTAGAAGCATAACATTTTTAGGGTTCCCTGATTCAAGTTGTTAAATACTTGCGCGCACAACTTTAATCGAATTAACTACTAATCGACTTACATTGTAAATACTCGTATACCTTAATACATTGTTGTTAATAGGCATTAAAATGCAGCTACGCAAGACATTAGCTTAATTTTAACAAGTCACAAGTTTTTATAACATAATTGCTAAGAAACCTTGTGGAATATTTTGTTTTGTAAAATGGCCCAGTATTTAAAATTAGATTTAATATGTACATTCCAACAAATAAATATTACTAATATCTTTGTTCTCGTTCAATAAAAAAAAACTCCTTCATATGTTAAAATATCTTTGATGCCTTATAATTTTTTTTAACATATCGTTTTATTCGCAGATCGTCGTAGCCTGTTTAGCCCTAGCATGCGGTGCACATGCTTCTGGCTGGGTTGGCCCACCAGCCAACATTGCTCTGTCCCAGGACGGTCGCAACATCCTTGACACACCCGAAGTTGCGCAAGCGCGGGCTGCTCATCTTTCCGCTCTGCAACAAGCCGCACAGAACAACCCCAACCCACAGGATGACGGTTCATACAACCCCGCCTGGAACAACGCTGAATACTGGCAACGCGGTGAAGCCAACAAATGGAGCGGTGCTCCCGCCAACCAATGGAACGGCGGAAACCAATGGAACAGTGCTCCCGCTGCTCCCGCATGGAACTCCCCCGCTCCCGTTGCCGAAACCCCTGAAGTAGCACAAGCCCGTGCCGCCCACCTCGCCGCCCTCAACTCCGCTCCCAGCAACAACCAATGGAATGCCGGAAACAACGGACAATGGAACGCCGGTAACGACAACGGTCAATGGAACGCCGGAAACGACGACGGCCAATGGCGCGCGGGAAACGAAGGTCAGTGGAACGGTAACCACCAAAACCAGTGGAACGGTAACCAACAAAACCAATGGAACGGTGCTCCTTCCTGGCAAGGACCTCCCGCCAACATCAGACTTGCACAGAACGGTGCTGGCATCCTTGAGACCCCCGAAGTAGCTGCCGCCCGCGCTGCGCACTTAGCGGCTCACCAACAAGTTGGCCCCGCCCACCCCCAACAGCGTTGGTGAAAAACTCTCTCTTCTCTTCCCGGGTAAGCTAGACTCCTCTCGCGTGTCACTTGTACTCTCGGAGGTCGCGAGCAGATGACACTCAAGAGATATGTCGGAAAGCCCTCTTCTCCTTCGATCTCCTCTTTGTTTAGTTTTTCCAAGTGCTAGTGCGTCAGACTCTTTCTTTCCTGTGGCTTTTTGTTACTTTCCTAAGAAATTTCTATCTGTTATATGAACTTTTGTACATAATAAATAATTATATGTATGCGTAACGAAATATAATAAACGATACAAAGATATTTTATTTTTCCTTCAACTGATTAGTCTTAACAAAATCGTTTTTATATATGTAATTACACTTTATTTTATAATCTGTATTGGGTTTTTAAATGATATGCAATTATGAATACTTTCCATTATTTTGTACTTTAAAAATTATAGACACATAAATCATTCGTGACATAATACAATATCCAGAACTTGCAACATTATTTATGTTAATGTTTATCAATATACAAGCACAGTAGACTAACAAATAGATAAAATTTAAAACTCACCAACAGTCAAAAACTTGTATACCTTTTGGTCAGAAATATCTTCACATGACACATGATTTTCATAACCTTACAATTTACATAGATTTGGACTACAAACTGTGCAACACGCATTTTACACATGTCGAATGTATTATCATGTTTATTCTTATATATAAAATTCTCATGTCTCCGTTTCGGAGGAATATAGGTATATATTCCTCCGAAACGGCTGTACCGATTCGTACCAAATTTTATATGCGTATTCAGTAGGTCTGAGAATCGGCTACTATCTATTTTTCATGCCCCTAAGTGATAAAGGTTGTTCACCCCTAAATTTTTTCTTTTTAATTTTGGGACGAAATTATTTTTTTATTTTTTTGTGATACAGCATAGAAAAATACATACAACCCTAAATTTTCACTTTTCTATTACGAACCCCTATTTTTTAATAGCGATAATAGTAATTATATGGCAAAACAACGTTTGCTGGGTCAGCTAGTAACCACATAATAAGAAACAAACAAATATCAAAAGATGAAAATTGCCAAATTATTACACTGGGTCTAACATATCGTTACTAATTATTTTAAAATTTGAATAAAACGTAAGCACTCGCTACTCTAATAAAAATGTAGAACAGTTGACAGCTATTTTTACATGACGATTTTTATACAGCTTTTAGAATTATATAAAACATTTTTCATTTAGCAATAATAAAAGTAACTCCAAATACAATTTAATTACTGTTCAGTCTTTAATACATTAAACCGTGTTACCATCAACATAGCGTGAGGTGTAACAGCGATTAATAATTTCGATAAAGTGACATGCATGTATGAAAATTACATAACAAATATTATTTTCCATTTAATAAAAGAGCCCAGCATAAAAATATTGCATACTACAGCGTGTTAGATCGTGGAAAATTAGAGTTCTAGCTGTTTTATTTACTAAATACACCGCTTATTATCGTGATGGGGTCGAAACAACAAATTACAGTAAAATGTGTAATTTTGCCATCGAACATAAATTAAGGTGGAACAAGGTCGATTTGTCACACTATCAAGCGATTTAAAGACAAACATTGACTATACGAAATTACGTTAAAACATGAAAATTCTTTGAATTTTGACAAGTATACTTGCAAGTGGCTCCTAAGAGGGATAAGCTTAAACTGCTGTAAAATTATTTCGATTTTAAATATGGTAAAGAAATATAAAAATAAAATCAAGAAATCGGAATCAACCGATTCAGAACAGGTAGGCAATAAGTGAAACTAAAACAAAAATGGGTAAAGTTAAAAACAAAGAAAATCTTAATATAAAGTATGTCTTATAAGGAATGTTATAAATGTAAGGTAAGGTAAGTAGCAGCCCATTAACGTCCCACTGATGGGCACAGGCCTCCTCGCTCATGTGAGAGAGGGTTTTAGAGCATAGACCCACCACGCTGCTCCACTGCGGATTGGCAGGCATAGTACACAAGTGCACTCTCTATTCCTTCACTCTCATAGTCCGACATGACGGCAATCCGACACGACCGGAGAGAGAGATCAGGCGCAGGACCGACGGCTTAACGTGCTCTCCGAGGCACGGGGGTGAATCACACCGCCAACTTCCCAACTTCGGGCAAATATTGAGAAAATCTTAATAGAAAACTCAATATCGATTTCGAACTGGCCCGACCCGGGACTCGAACCCAGGACCTCATGTCTGTAGTCGAACATGCTAACCACTAGACCAATGAGGCAGTCGTTATAAATGTAATGGCGATTAATTCAATTAACAAATGTTTCTTATTTAGCAAACCTACTGGGCTCAATCAATGTACCCGTGGTACGACTGGAATACAAACATACCGACAAGCCGCAGTAAAAGCGAGGTCAGTAAGTTATTATACGGAATGCTTTAATCAAACTAAGCCTTCATTAGACACAACATCACCAAGTTCTTGTTATTCAATAAAATATCTTTTAGAAAACGTTGCAAGACGTATACGTTTGAAATTGACAGCAAAACTATTATAAATGGTAAGTATATTTTTTCGTCCAAGTTTTATTTAATCCATTATTTAAAATTTTCCATTACTAATAAGCTGGCTGTTAAGCCTAGTTTTAGATGTGAGTTCTTGCTACAATCTCTGCTCCTCCAAAAGTCTTCTACTTGTGAGCATCCTAAATAAAGTTAATTATAATTATTGAGCCATATAAAACTTAAATGCCCAATAATTGTTCCGAATTCATCATAATACTTCTCATGATCGGAGAACATTATAAGGACGCATATCCCGAAAGTTATTCCGGGGTATGCTAAATCCAACAAACCTGTTATAAAGCAGTGTCCATGATCCAAACTCACTTTTCTACTAGTCAGGAGGTTTTCGTGGGAGTAAAGTAGCTGGCTACTTAACGTTTTTATTAACTACTAATATTACAGGAAAGGGCGCCACGCCAAATCAATTCTTTTCAATCATTTCGCCATGACGTAAGAGAGTACTTATTAACATCTACCCTTCATGGTCTTCGCTATATCGGAGAGAAGAGATTAACATGGTTTGAACGGTAATATCCAACATAATTAATTATTACCTAGTTCTTTTTGCTGATAAAAAAGGAAGCAGCAGCCCATTAACGTACCACTGGGTACAGCCCTCCTCACTCATACGAGAGAGGGATTTTAGAGCATAGATCCACCACGCTGCTCTACTGCGGATTGCCAGGCATAGCACACAATCGTACTCTCTATTCCTTCACTCTCATAATCCGACGAGATCGTACGTTAACTTGGGTGGGTCACACCACCAACTTCCCAACTTCAGGCAAATATTGAGAAAATTTTAATAGAAACCTCAATATCGATTTTTGAATTGGCTCGTCCCGGGACTCATACCCAGGACCTTATGTCTAGCATGCTAACCAACGAGGCAGTCGTTTTGCTGATGCTTTAATATTTAAAACCTTTTCAGATTCTTCTGGTTAGCGGCTTTTATTAGCTCATTAATATGTGCTACATTTTTTATATTGAATATTTACGCCAAATGGCGGATGGCGCCAATGATTGTCAGCATCAATCCTGAAAACATGCCGCTCAATAAACTACCTTTCCCTGCAATTACTATATGTAACGTTAATCAAGCAAAAAAATCTGTTGCAGAACGCCTGAAAAAATTTGGGTAACATCCATAAGTATTATCGTCTTCTTAAACAACACTTTCTTGTCAAAATAAGCATTCTCACATAAAGTACAACATAATTTTATCTATATTTGTTTCTTCCAGGGAATCTCTGAATTGGCTGAATCGAATTAGATATGATTTTAAATAGGATATAGATAAGATATAAAGCATAGTCTATGCTACCTTTTCCCGGAATTTGTGGAAATGGAATCAGAGGAATACCGAATCTATATGTAATAGAACGATAAATCAAAGCAAAGCATAGCCAGTGGCAATAATATACCAAAAGTGATGGTCGTGAATTTGAGATCCATTGGTTATCCATCTCAAATTCACGACACTCTGACACGATTTGATTGATTAGAAATAAAGATGCTATATTAACAAATACTGTTGAAGTGAAACTTCTTCAGGCGCATGAGAGTAAAATTTTTACGGACGAAACGCGTGACTAGCGTCACGAAGATATGCAGCGATTTTTATGCTAATTCGTTTGAAGTTTAGGTAGTTTTCATATTTACATATAACATGTGGCATTTTAATTTGTCACTCGTCATTTAATATAATATTTTTCAAAAAATATAAATTAAAAATATTTCATAAATTCTCTTTTCTAAATTTTAAATTAAAAAACAAAATTTAATTAATAATTTCAAAAACACGTGGCATGTCTATTTACAATTCGTCATTTGGGATTCCAATAAATTATTTGTATTCATTTTCGACACTTTTAACATTTTATTGACAATGAAATTCCTAACATATATTCCTTTTTCCCTCCCTCTATATCACGTTTTAGATTTGTATAAATATAAACAAGACTTAAAAATTAATTTGCCCAAGAAGTTTCACTTCTCACATATGTACTTTGTACCTACCCACTTTTTTTATTTTGTACGCCGTCAATGTAATTGTAAATCACGCTATAATTTAAATGAACTTCTTCCTATTTCTACATTGTACCAAAAGTACCTCGAACAGATTTAGAGACGATTCATTCAACCGAAATTAGATTGCGACGTTTGCCGAACGTTCAATCCAAGTCCAAATTTGCCAAGAAATATAGTCAAACTGGCTGTAATAAACCAAAAACTGCACTATAGAGTTTCACACCAATAACAACAGTTTCATACAGTGGTGACACAGTTTTGCCTAAAGAGCAATATACATATATTCTTTTAATAACAAATGGTAAATTTAAGTATATGTAAATATTTTAGGGATATATACATACACCTCCTATAATATACTCGTATAACTAATCGGGAGTAAAAACTATACGTTTCTATATCATCCTAAATTTCAATGCAAATAGGCCTTGGCTTCTGATTCACTTATATCAGTTTTGTGTATATTAACAATAAAATATTATTGATATTTAAGGAAATCGATTGACAAGAAGTTATTAGAAAGTTTATGTTCAACTCAAACTGATGCAGATATATTCGAAGACGAGATCGCAGAAAGTGCTGATTGGGATTACACACGATCATTTCTTATAAACGTACGTTATTATTTCTGAATTCTCTTGAAAACAATACGGACTGGTAACCAATAGTAATAATTCTTATTACTTCTATAATGTTTGATCTGTTATTTTTGATGAATCTGCTATCATTAAAATAGATTGAATGATAGATATTAATATTGATTTAGATGAACAATCAAATGAAATTCAATTTAATGTAAGGTTACGTTACCGTTTGGGGGCCACAGTGGCATGATGCCCATCCCTGGAAATGACCTTTCGCTGCCGAGAAGAATTACTACAATGATCAGTAGCGAAGCGGGATGAAGGGCATTTGCTTCTTTCTGTGAGACTGTCATCTTGCATAAAGAGGCGCTTGGGACGGAACGCGACGCCGCGGGTAATTCCCCTCGTCCCAGTCATCTGGGTTGCCATCGGAGTCGAATACTCGGTGCAATCTTCTAGCCCCCTCTTTATCACCTCTAGAGGGCTCCGCTGGGTTATAGAGAGTATTCTGGAAACAGCGAGTCCCAGACTCCGTACTTTAATGTATTTCCCAGCGAAAAAAATAAATAAATACACAGTACCTAATAATAGTCAATGTACATTTACCCAAAGGATGATATATGGTGAGCGGGAGAGGTGAGGAACGCAAATACTTTACTAAGGATGGGAATAAAGGTCCAAACACCTGACAATGTCATGGGAAAGATTGTCCAAAACGGCTCCTGTATTTACAAATATTTGCGTAGAGCATCAATATTGTAAAGGAAGACCTTATACTTAGTGCGGACTTTATTTATCGTGAACGTGTTTGAAATGGGCTGGGTAACAAAATAAAATATGGACCTTCAAAATACAACTTGTTACAGTTAAACCCTACTTAAAATGAGGAGTTGTCGGTCATCTGTTTAAAGGACATTATTTCTTCGCGAAAAGACGTTCACGATGGCGTCTTAATTGGACACGTTATCAACCAGCGAGTTGAGGCGTATTACGGCTCTTTCATAGAAATTTTAGGGTAATGTTTTGCAGTGTTTGGCTTTATGCTACAAGGTGGGTCCTTGTTAAGGTATATTTTACGCATATCCCAAAGGCAACAAATAGATGATCGTGGCATGAGCTTATTTTGTAGCTGTGTTATTTTGTGGCCTGGAGCCTTTTTTTGGAGCCTTTAGTTGCACAATGCAAAATTTGAAAATTAATAGAATGGTGACATACTTGTGCAAAAGGACATGTGTAATAAGAAACAAGCAAACTCCCAGTTTAATATATATACCATTTCATAGGACCTCCAAATTAGTAAATTAATAAATTTGTGATTGGACCCCGGATATAAATATTTGTAAGTTCTATTTTATCTGGTACTACAGGTGACTCAGCCTTGTAACGAAATGCTGGCGTTATGTGTATGGAATTCTGTGCAAATGAGTTGCCAAGACTTGTTTAACGCGCAATTAACAGACGAGGGACTTTGTTGCACCTTCAATGTCGTACACAGAGAAAAAATGTTTCGTAATCCGTAAGTAATTAATCCCTTTATTCAATCGGGTATATCAATAGAAAAGCATATATGCTATATACGCATAATGCGACTATTAGCAGTATAATAATATGACAGAATAGATTTTATACCAACACTTTATAAATTGATGGATTTCCACGATAAATTTGATTGTCTTTAATCATCCACAGAAAAGATCTTAACGACATGAACTTTACATTTCCACTACCAACTGTAGATTGGACTCCCGAAAGTGGATACCCTGATGATGCGCCAGCTGATGGATTCCCATGGAAACCAAGAGGTAATCCTCAGTCAACGCACATTCCTATCTAGACTATAATAATATTTTTTTTGGACATAATAATTCTATTTCAAAATTTTGGCTCAACAGTATTATAAGCTTAGTTTTTTTATGCAATGGAGTTTAACCAAGGCTTTAAAATGAACGGTTATATATTATATTACCTATTACTTAAACACGACATACTCTATATAAGTAAAAATAAACTTTGTGTGTACGTGTGTACGTGGGTGCGGGCGTGAGTGCGTGTATGTTAAATAAATATATATCATTTATATACTTGACGAAATCTAACTTGTTACTTACTTGTCCAAAAATATTGAACGAGGAGAAATGCAAACAACTTTAACACATTTCTTGTTTATGTAACAGAAGTATTAAGAAATGTAAGGTAGTAGACTAGTTTATTTCCCAATAAGTAAAATATTTCCAGCACAGTAATTATAAAGCACAGTATTTGTAGATTGAAACTAAGATGTGAATTTAGATGTCTTTTAAAATACACCCACCTACATTTTTCCTGAAGAATTTTGTAAATTCCGATTTAAGATTTTACGATATCTGGAAATTTTTATAAAATTGGTATTTGGTGCGGATCGAAAAAGACGTTATATTACAAGATGGTAAGTTATTTCGATCGCGCGATAACATTTTCAAAGCTAATCTTAAAATTACCGGCAATGTAAACGTATTCTGTTTTAAATTGAATATATATCATAAAAAAACACTGGATCCTGACACCAGAGACGCCCTGGTCAAAGTCTCGGTTTTCAACTATTGTGAAATACGAGTAAAACAAAAAGGTAAGTAGCAGCCCATTAAAGTTAGGACTTTAATGGGCTGCTGGTGCAGCGGTAGGCCGCTGGGCACAGGCTTCCTCGTTCGTATGAGAGGTTTTTAGAGCATAGACCCACTACGCTGCTCCACTGCGGATTGGCAGGCATAGCACACAGTTTTACTCTCTATTCCTTCACTCTCATAGTCCGACGTGACGACTATCCGACTCGACCCGAGAGAGATTAAGCGCAGTACCGACGGCTTAACGTACTCTCCGAAGCACGAGGATGGATCACACCGACAAATTTTTCCCAACTTCGGGCAAATATTGAGAAAATCTTTGTAGAAAACTCAATATCTTACCTTGTAGTAGAAGTACCTTGAGCGTGGAAAAGTTCTCTTTCGCACTTAAACGCCTACAAGGAATTAGTTTAAACCAAATGAAATATAATGGCCTTTTTAAATGAACAATAAGTTAATTAAAAAAAATATTCAATGTTTTATTCCTATTTGCACAGGAATTGGTACAGATCATGGACTAACTTTAGTCCTAGACGCTAACATTGCCGAATACTACTGTGCGTCAACAAAGAGCACTGGCTTCAAGGTTTGTTTGACTACTAAATATAATTTTATATTCTAAATACTCTATTTACTACTTTTAATTATGTATATTTTTAAGGATATTATTAATTTTTCTTTAAAACATATGAGGGTCACGCCAAAAGATATAGTTTGGTGTTGTAGCTATATATCTTTGACCTCCGTTTGAAATTCAATTACACCAATGAATACCTAAAGGATCAATCAGGGAGGGATTTCTTGACAAAGTATATACCTACCGCCGATAACTATTAAATTGTGGACATGGGTAAAGAAAGTTATATACCCAAAACAATAAATTGTACCGCAATAATTTTTCAATCCTTCCTGAGAGAAGATTTCCCGTGAAACATTGGTTTAAGTTTGAAGAATTTATTTCTCAAAGAATCATATTCAGCAACGAGAAACAAATATAACATATATAAAATTTAAACAATTAGTTTGCTTAGCAATTACATGTGAAATCCTAAATGTACCCTCAGAAAAACCATTAGAATATAGATGGTTTCAGTAAAGCAAGTATTATATATATTTAAGTAAACTTATGTCAATAAGGATGAATTTTTTGAGTTTATTTTTAAGTATACTGTATGACCTTGCATTTTTAACTTCTTTCGGTAGGTTATTGTATATCATAGAAGTAAATTGTAGCTCCCTCCACGATGGCTTATCAGAAATGTTTCAATTTTTCTACTGATTTTTACATAAAAAGTATATTAAGTATCAGCCTATTCCTAACTCAGAGGAGAGAGGGTTCTAGAGCATAGACCCACCTCGCTGCTCCACTACAGGTCGGCAGTTACAAATCCCAATATTGCTCCCGGGACAGGCAGGTTTACTCATGATGTTTTCCTCCATCGAAAGAAGAAGGAATAACCAAGCACGTAAGTTCATCAAACAAAGAGATTAGTGACCCGGTACTGTGCAGAAACCATGTGAGGTATATCGCCTCTTACCAGATTAGCGCGCTTCCATCTTAGCTTGTATCATCACTTATCATCAGGACAAAAATAAAAAAAGTTTATTTTTATAAAGAAAAAATATTTCTTTTCTATTCTCTGAACGAGAATCCACGCATCTCGCCAATAGGCCGTGATAGTTAACGGCTATGACTTAATATGTTGTAAATCATTTATTTAAATTTTAAAACAATATATTCTTACAAGACCATGGTGTCATCAATATACATTATATTATACACATCCTCCTCCATATAACACATATTTGTAGATTTTCCTACACAATCCAACGGAAACACCAAATATAGCAAAACTGGGAGAAGTATATGGACCGGGAATGGAATCCCGCGTAGCCATACAACCGAGGATCCTTGACGCCCAACCGTCTTTGAAATACATTGACATAAACAAAAGGCTCTGTTTGTTCTCAAGCGAAAAAGAATTAGTATTTTATAGGTACGATTTTTCTTAAAATTCAGTTACGAATAGTGAAACTCGAACTTGAAGAGTCCCTTTTTTTAGTATCTCGAAAATTTAAAATCTATGTTGGTTTTTGTTAGTAAATGACTTAATGTATACACAGTGGCATATTTAGCGGAACATAAACATAAAATAAAGGTTTGATATCAGTATCATAACCTTATATGATACTAATATCAAGTATTTTTTTATGTTCCGCTAAATATGCCGCTGTGTATATATAAAAAGTTGCCATCTAGGGTGCTTTTAATCCATGGCCTCAAATTTTTTAGTCCACATATCTTAGAGGTATAGTGAAAGACTGAGCAGCCAAGGCCAATTTGGCGCCACTCGAAGCATGTGTCAGCGATTTCACTTGCATCAATGTTTCATAAAACCACATAAAGTATTTCTTTTTTTTTATTGCTTAAAGATTAGGACTTTACTTTCATTTCAGCTGATGGTAAGTGGTCTACGATGGAATCGCGTTACCTGGTAAGGGGTAAGTTACATATTTTGTTTTTTTATAACTTCGTATCGGAACACAAATTCATCGAGGCACGTCTTTGCTCTCGTGGACTTCTTTCAGCGAGACTTCCGTCTCGTAAAAGGCCACTTTCGCCCACCATCTCTGTCACGGGAGAGCGTCGCATCTACAATGCTCCCTAACAAAAGGTCGGCGCCGATGAGCGCCACCAGGAGGTGATGCTAAGGTCCCCAGGCCGCACAGTCTGTCACAGTGTGATGCGCTGAGGGGATAGCTGTCCCACACTGCTGACAAGCGGGTGACTCCTCCCGGCCAATTCGCTGCAGGAACTTTCCGAAGCACCCATGTCCGGTCAGAACCTGCTCCAGTATGTAGGAAAGCGTCCCGTGCTCCCTGGAAAGCCATTGTCCCAGGTGAGGACGGAATGCTGCCATTATGGCCACGCCCGCTACTCTAGGGACCCGAGATTTTCACTCCATTTTTTAACTTAACCCTGGTCGGCCAGGGCTCTGACTCCCAAAATTTGACCTGCCGGCAATCGGATTCAGCACCTCTGTCAGAGTACTCACCATTTCGCTAACGAGCATATGTTGACATACTAAGTAATGCGTAATGCTTGTTAAAGTGTAAATTTTTTTGTCCATATCTAAGTCCTGTTACAGCTGGCCGCGAAGGAGGAGTAAAATGAAAGGCACTGGGCAGAGCAGCCAAGGCCAATATGGCGTCGTTCGCAGCCCGCATCAGCTGTTTCACTTGCATCTAGGTTTCATAATGCCACATAATATTTTATTTTTATTTTTATAGAACCTACACTCTAAGGAACTGTGAAATGGAATGTGAGGCTCGAAACGTGCTTGATATTTGCAAATGCGTCCTTTACTACATGCCTAGTAAGTTAAATTATATTAATCTAATATATAAAATTCTCGTTTCACAGTGTTCGTTCCCATACTCCTCCAAATCGGCTTGACCGATTCTTATGAAATTTTTTATGCATATTGAGTAAGTCTGAGAATCCGGTATTATCTATTTTTCAAACCTGACCTGATGATGTTAAGTGATCTACCTCAAAATTTGATTTTTTATTTTTTTGACAATAAATTTTGTTTTTATTTTTTTGTGACACAGCACACAAAAATACATACAACGCCAACCTTTAACCTTTCTATCTATATTCTATTTGGCAAAACAACGTTTGCTGGGTCAGCTAGTTATTATATAATATTTTAGGCCGTGAAAAGATCGAAAAATATATAAAACAATTTATTGTTTCAGAAAATAAAACAACAAGAGTTTGTGGAAAAGCTGACGCCAAATGCTATAGTAATTTAAAAAATAATGATCATGATGGTATTTCTTAAACACATTTTTATGTTAACAATCCTAAAGACTCACTAATAAGCCCTATTTATTAAGAATGGGGTAACATTAAATTAAACCTTTAATCTCATAAAGTTCTTATCTAAACATTAGTGTTTCTGTATGTATGTATGTTTGTTGCGTTTTCCCACAAAAACTACTGAACTGATATCAAAAAAGTTTCACCATTAGAAAGCTGCATTTTCACTGAACGACATAGGCTTTCTCAGAAAAAATAGGGAGCCCTAAGAAAAATGCATTTATGCAACCCAATTTATATCAACCCGTATTTATATCTATCAAAAAAGTCCCGGTACCATATGTCCAACTACTGTAGTTATACTACCATAACTACCGGACTATTCTATAGATATTAACATGTTCTTTAATAATAATAATATTTATTTGCGAGAATGTCAGTACATAAATAGATCTTAAATTTATTATTTCCTCTCACATTCTACCATACAATATTGGTGTACAAAATATTAAATTCTTAAAGCTAAAATGTTACAGCTGATATCTTAGTTTTCATTTTTTACATTAAATTGCATCATACAATCACATATATTGTCAGGCTAATTAATTACAATAATAAAAAAATTGTCATTTAAATTATTACAATATGTCAAATTAGGTACTTATTTTCATGTCACTAAAGTAGGTTTTTGAAATGATTATCAGTTAGATATTCCTTTGTCATAATACACTTTATTTAATAGAAAATTGTGCAGTTTATGTTTAAATTGTGGTGTATTGGATAAGAGTTTAAAAGCTTCTGACACCTGATTAAAAATAGTTATGGCCATGCAATATAATATTGTATAACATTTTTTTGTTCTATCATCAATAGTTACCCCAGCGCACGCGATGCCAGATTTTTTGTGACCCATTCTTTCACACCTTGGGGTACATGAATGCATTTTTATTAACAATTCCTATTTTTTTTGTTTTGAAAAAGCAGCTTTCTAATGGTGAAAACGTTACATACATACTTACAAACAAAAATACAAATGTTTCCTCTTTACAATATTAGTTTAGACTATTTAATCATAGACTAACCACAAGGTTCACAGGTACATAATAATATATTATAAAATATATATGTAAAAAATGTTTAAAGATTTTGAACGAGCCTGTGATGAGTGTTTACCTGCGTGCACTGAGATATCTTACTTTGAACGGCCTAGTGGAGCACCACTCAATCGAGCACTCGTGGGACGCTATACGAAAAGTATTAGCCTATCGCAAAACAAAACACCGGAATACTTTACGTAAGTTGAGTATAAATTCTGACGTCGTTCTCGATCCCATGGGAATATGGGGAAATCCCATTTTAATACACATCTACATTACTTTTGCATTTTTTGTTTATTGAAATGGGACTTTATTAGACGCATGAGGGTAAATTTTTACCGATTGAAACGCGTGATTAGCGTCACGAAAATGTGCAGCGTTTTATGCTAGTTAGTTTAAAGGTGTGTAAGTTTTAATATTTACAAATAACATGTGGCGTTTTAATTTGCCATTAGTCATTTAATAATTTAATATAATATTTTTCATAAAATATAAAATTATATTAATAATTTCTAATTTTGACAAAAAACACGTGCCATTTTTATTTACAATTCGTCACTTTTGATATTTTAATGACAAGTAAATTCCTAGCATATCTTCCTTTTTACGTCCAAGTCTCGGTAATCTAAAGTTTTAAATTTATAAAAATATAAGCAAGATTTGTTTCCCAAAGAAGTATCACTTCTGACATGTGTACTTTGTACGCACGCACTTTGCTTTAAAAAATGGCTATGATATCAACGGAAGCTAAATTACGCTTGTTCGGGGTAAATTGGTAAGTAATTAATTAAGGTCTGTAATTACGATAAAACTGTTCTACGACATCTATTGAAAACTTAAGCTAATGGTTCAACGGTTAAGAATCTCTTGTTAGATGGCGTAGCTAATTGACTTATTTTTGAAAAATGTTTAATTTCTTCTTCTCGAATAGTATTAATTAAATTGAAAACATTTTTACAGCGACAACATGTTAGTAATACATTTCTATTTCGAAGACAATTCGTTTATGAGATTCACTAAAGGAGAAATTTTCGGTCTCACAGAATTTCTATGTAAGTATCAAACTGTCAAATTATATGATAAATAATTTAAATCGATACAAACCAGCTATACTGCCCTTCTTTGCACAGATTACGTACCGTCGGTATATCGTGGCTCTATGAATGCGCATAAAGAACGTAGCTTGAAGTGATTTGAGTAGATTGGTAGTTCCTTTATACACAATAAAAAGAATTACAAAAGTCCATCTTCATTTGAGGAAAAAACTTTCCATTTACCGCAATGTATGTGAATATTTTTTCTATATATTAATTTTTTTTTGTAATCCATAAAAGCAGGGAACTATCTTACTATACATTGTTATATCTCTATGGTATTAAGTAAGCAGCGTTTTCGATGGAAACTCCCAGGCGACTTGATTTTTACCAACACTTCGAACCATCATCTTGGTATATAACCAAGTAGATTACCTACCTATTAATTTATATATAAAAAGCTGAGAAGAACCGCCCTAGTTATTGGTGAAAATCGAATGAAAATCCGTATAGTATTTCTTGGGTTTATCGTGAGTTTCTACACAGCATCGTCCCAGGGGCCCGTAGACAAATCACTTTCGAAGATTGATAACGCTTAAAAAATGTATGGGAATGACGTTTCATTTTTAGATAAGTTTCGGTATGAAACGTCATTCCCATACATTTTTTAAGCATTAGCAATCTTCGAAAGTGACTTGTCTACGGGCCCAGAACATAAATCTCTGTTTCGCGATACATTTTTGCTGGTATGTAGTATGTATGTAAGGATAAAAAATCCCAACATAAATTATTATCCCAGTTAGGTGTGCTCAACTGCTTATGAATACTAAACATAATTGTAACTCTTAATTGTAGCAAACACTGGCGGGCTCCTAGGACTCTGTATGGGCTTTAGCATGATGAGTGTCGTAGAATTACTGTATTACTTGACTCTACGAGCCTTATGCATTTCAAGGCGAAGAAAATCAGTGCAACCCTTTGTGAAATAAAAAAATTAAAAATGAGTGTGTACAAAGTACACATGCCAGAAGTGAAACTTCTTTGGCAAACCAATTTTTAAGTCGTGTTTATACTTATACAATTCTAAAACTTTAGATTTCCGAGAAATAGTGAGAGGGAAAAAGGATATGTTAGGAATTTAATGAATTAAATTATCATTCAAATATTAAGTGACGAATTGTAAATAAAAATGTCACGTGTCTTTTGTTAATATAAGAAATTATTAATTTAAATTTGTTTTTGAATTTAAAAGAGAATTTCTGAAATATATTTATTTTATGAAAAATAGTATATTAATTACTAAATGACGGTTTGCAAATTAAAATGCGGCATGTTATTTATAAATATTAAACGTTCCAACGAATTAGCATTAAAAACGCTGCCCATCTTTCATGATCCTAATCATGCGTTTCATCCGTAAAAATTGTACCCTCATGCAACTAAAGAAGTTTCACTTCAATAAATATCTAAATTTTCGTAAATCTTAAAATACGCTAAGTGCAATTATGTGTATTCTGCGTTTATTAGTTATTTATTTTTAAATTTTATATTTGGATGTTTTTATATATGTAATGTAACACGAGTTAATACAATTTATGACAATTGGAGGACATGATGTAACCAAATTAATGACATAATAAAGTTATACTTAGCAATCGCTTTTTTTTCTAAAGTGCCCACATAACCCTACCGAAAACTAGTCCATAACCCTACCGAAATAATCTAACAGTATTAAACCTGAGCTCACTTAACATCAGACGAATCGTATAACCCCTTAGCGGTTTAAGTCAATCAAAACACTCTTGATTTTAAAATTTTTACTCCTTATAAAGCTTTATTTACAATACCTGATAACAGTTTATCATTATATCCATTTACACAATAATTGTCTACAAATTCTAAGATTCACAGTCTATATTTTCCTTTTTATAAATATAAAACAACTCATAATGGTATAAAGTTTACGCTGTATTTGTCATGGATAGGCTGTATGAAATGTTTAATATTTCAAGGGGAAAAAAGGAAATATTTAAGAGACAAAAATCCATTAAACATTATTTCATTATGAGTAAAAATGTCCACATTTTAAATTAAAAAGTTAATCATAAAATTATAAATGCAAAAGTTAATTTTTGGCGACGCTCTTAATATAAATTCTGGAAAGCAAACATGAAATAACCCGCATATCAAGAAAATCCTTTCATAAAAACAAAAAAATACATAAATCCTAAATTATAATATTGTTACAGTTTTAACGGCCTCGCTAGCGCAATGGTGCAAGTATTCACTTTGCAAGCAGAGGTCCTGAGTTCGATTTCCGGAAGAGCAAATTTAGGAAGTTGTATTTTCAAATTTTTAGACTCTGTACAGGTGGCAGGCTTCGCCCGTGGCAAGTTACCACTCTATCAACAAAGACGTGCCGCCAAACAAAAAGTCGTGTTCCGGTACGATGCTGTGTAGAAACCATAAGAGATAAATTACCTTTTACCAATTCAGCGCGTTTCCATCGTAGACTATTTCATCACTTACCACCAAGTGTGAAAACATTCACGCGCCAATTTGTCAGGAGTAACCTTTATCACTTATGTGGCGCCGCTATGGTGATATATTGAAAATAACTTATCTGCTAGCGCCGTGACGGCGACATATACAAAGCATTGTTTTGATGAGATATGGATTATTACAATAGATAATTTTTTAGCTGTGTATGGAGAGCCTCAAAGTAGGCCATCCATTTTCACTTCATCAAAGACCAAGCTTAATGGAAAATTACATATTCCTAGATCAGTAACAAGAGGGACTGCATGCTCATTTTGGTAATTGATTTTTCAAATACATTTAAAAAAATATAGAGACTAAAATATACTTATTTTTTCAATTGAACTTATTTTATATGAGAATAAATACATATCTCGTGACAAAAATATGTGTATTAGTCGCTACTTTGCTAAAATTACCTTTTCAAAAATATTATACATATAATTTAAAATACTCTAACATGCTCTTCTTTTTACAATTTTTTGCAAGTTTGTTTTATTTTTCATAACTTTTGAAAAAAGTCACTTTTTGAAAGCATTACAAATAAAATGGAATTATTTTATCCTAGGAATGGATTCAATACCCAGCAAAAGTATCTTGTCTAAGTACAGAATAGCAGTCAGTTATATTTCTACTAGAAAAGATTATCCTGTAATTTATTGAATAGAAACAATGACAAGGTAAATTATCTCCAACCAGATTAAGACACTACAATCTTATGCAGTATCATCACTCACCAACAAGTAAGTTCAAAAATAAATATTAATTTGGAAGCAATAAAGAACTTTCAAGATTGTTGTCTGGGAGGACCTTGTTGTGGAGGAGCTGGTACAGCAGGTGGCTGTGGAGCATCAGGCGGTTGTAGTGTGCGTGTTCGTCTCCTAGTGTAATGTTGCCATAATAGTATAGCCTGATCGTCCATGAATTTGCAAACCTGAAGACCAAAAATTATAATTTATTATAACCATCTCTCTTCTTTTATTTTCTTCTCTGAAGTGAAACTCATGTTTACTATGTAGTAATAGCACACTGTCTTACTTTGATATACCAAATACAACTGGCTATGAGAGAAAGAGAAAAGAATGTGCTTGCACCTCCCTATCTTGCCCCTCCAGTAATATGTGAAATGTAACTCTCTGTCTTTATTTTGTTCGTCTGGCCCAAGCACTTTTTTGTAACGGTCCTGTTACACATTCACCAACTTACTCCCCAAGTCAATATGCGTAAAGAATTTTAGAAATAACATATTACTGAATATATATATATATATATATATTAATAGATATCCATGTATCTATTAACTCATCACAATAAGCTGGAACCATAAGGTGTAGAGACTTGAAATTTGGTAGGAATATACCTTTTGCTGAGTAGAGATCAGCTATGAATGGATTTAACGAAATTCCACTCACAAGGGCGGTTACGGGGGTGTCAACTATTTGTAAAACAATTTACCTAAATGCATGAAAGTGCTACCCAAAAAACATCCATGCTCACAAAGTCGCAGGTTCAACTGGTAGTACCATATATAAACAGTAAAGCAAATATTTAAAGTAAAGTGTACATACCTGTGCAGAAACACATTCTCGTCTAAAAGCCTCATGTTGCATCAACTCCAAAAAATGTAAACACATAGGATACTTCAGATAGCGTGCATACTCTGGTTCACGCCAGTACTGCAGATACTTAAGGTAATTTATAAAAGTTTGCTCTTTGAGATATCCACGTTGAGCTAGAACTAATATTACACCATACTATTATAATTACATTACAAAATACTAAACAAAAAAATTGTTAACTAGGGTGAATTAAGAAAATCGCATTTTCTAATTTGACTTAGTTTTTAGTGGTTGGTGTCATCGGCTGTGGCTAATTACCACCCGCCGGCAAAGACATGCTGCTGCCTTGCCGGTGAGGTGATATAAACAATATCTCCAAGGTACAAATAGTTTGCGAAGATTTGCTATTGACATCTACAACAGTTTTATATTTTTGCAGTGTCATTATTGCCTAAATTTTAAGATACAATGTAAATTGATCAATAAATAAATCTTATTTCAAATAACAATTAAAAACTATCTATGTGACTAATAATAACAAAAATAAGCTAATAAATTTATTGATAGGAACTCAGATGGATCTAGAAAATTACCTATTTATGAAAAATTACAATTCAAGTTTGTAAATCGTAGTCGTCGTCGTCGTCGTCGCTTCAACCGATGGACGTCCACTGCTGGACATAGGTCTCACGTAATGATGTCCACAAGGCCCGATCTTGCGCCGCCTGGCTCCAGCGGCTACCGGCGACCCTCTTTATGTCGTCGGTCCACCTTGTGGGGGGTCTCCCTACACTGCGCCGCCCGGTGCGGGGTCGCCACTCCAGCACCATCGGTCCCCATCGTCCATCGGTCCGTCGGACTATGTGCCCCGCCCATTGCCACTTCAGGTTCGCGATTCGTAGATGACTAAGTCGATGACTATGGTTCTGCTACGGACCTCCTCATTTCTGATTTGATCATGTAGAGAAATTCCAAGCATAGCCCTCTCCATCGCACGCTGAGCGACTCTGAGCTTTCGTATGAGGCCCATAGTCAGCGACCACGTTTCGGAGCCGTAGGTCATCACTGGCAACACGCACTGTTCGAAGAGCTTTGTCTTCAAGCACTGAGGAGTATCGGACGAAAATATCTGGCGTAGTTTCCCGAACGCTGCCCAACCGAGTTGGATTCGGCGGTTGACCTCTTTCTCGAAATTGGACCTACCTAGCTGGACAATGTGTCCCAGGTATGTATATTCGTCTACAATTTCGAGTGCTGAGTTCTCAACGATGACTGGGTGGAGCGGAACATGGATATTGGACATAACTTTCGTCTTATCCATGTTCATTTTTAGGCCCACCTGTCGAGAAGCTCTGCTGAGGTCATCGAGCATTGCATTGAGATCTTCCAGAGTCTCTGCCATAATGACCACGTCGTCGGCAAACCGTAGATGAGTGATGTACTCGCCGTTGATGTTGATGCCCAGTCCGTTCCACTCCATAAGCTTAAAGAGGTCTTCCAACGCCGCAGTAAAGAGCTTCGGGGAGATTACATCTCCCTGTCGCACTCCACGCTGCAGTTGGATAGACTCGGTGCTATGGTCCTGTATACGGACTGACATGGTGGCGTTTTCGTACAAGCACTTCAACACGTGTATGTACCGGTGGTCAATTCGGCATCTCTGTAAAGATCTCAACATCGCCCAGGTTTCCACCGAATCGAAGGCTTTCTCATAGTCCAACGAACGCCAAGCAAAGTGGCCGATTATACTCCTCGGTCTTCTGTATAATCAGCCGCAGCGTAAAGATGTGGTCTATGGTCCTAAAGCCTTTTCGGAATCCGGATTGTTCGGGATGCTGGAAGTCTTCAAACTTGCGAGCGAGATGATTCGTAATGACCCACGAGAACAATTTATAGACATGACTTAGCAGCACAATAGGTCTATAGTTCTTCAGTAAGGTGTTGTCACCTTTCTTGAAGAACAGAACTACCACGCTCCTATGCCATGCCTTTGGCACCGTGCCTTCCAGGATGACGGAATTGAACATTTGCTGAAGGACTTTAAGAATGGGTTTTCCACCCGCCTTCAGGAGTTCCGCTGTGATTCCGTCATCACCCGGTGCCTTGCCGTTCTTCATCTATTTGAGAGCCATACTAATCTCGTACAAATAGTCAGTTTGTAAATAAGATCATAAAATTAACAAGTCAAAATATAATAAATTAAAATCCTTTCACTAAAATTAAAGTAGCAGTAGTAAAATCTGATGGTATAGTTGTGAGCTGTGGAATCTTCTTGAGATAAGTTACAAGTTAGAATCCAGGCTAGATACCACTACTTTTCCCTTTTTAAAAGAAAGTTAAATGCCCTATTGAGAAAAGCAGCCTACCTTGGAAGCAATCTTAGGATGTGTTACCTGCCAACTGATATACCATATACCCATAGTACAGCAATATGGTAGGCAAAAATACCTCTGGGATCTGTCATATGAGTGAGGAGGCTAAGCACAGAAGTAGAGGGATGTTAAAAGGCTGTTACTTATGGGTTGTTGATATATACTTTGTATTGATAATTTTACTATTAACCCTTTGCACTCGTCTGTCGAGTGTGACCCAACATCATGTTTCCCACATGAACTCATATGTTAAACTGAACTCAACATTATAATGAAGAATTCTTCAAAGTAATTATTGTTATTAAATATATTTTTCTTTTCAATATCAAATGTATGTTGTTCTAAAAATACACTGTATTTGTAATGTTCTGAATTTTTGGAAATACCTTAAAATAAGGAGTAATATTTTATGGACTGCAAAGGGTTAATTTTAACATTAACTTTTGTCTCTTAATTATTACATTTTTAAAATCATAATGATCTATCATAACTAACATGTTTAAGGCCTGTCTTTACTAACATATCTTAACTATTATTGTTCACTTACAGTGAATGTAGTTGGGGTTAGCCAGACATTGTACAAATTCAAGCTCCACTTGAAATCGTATTCTATTCTGCTCTTCTGTTTCCATTACTGTAATTATAAAAAATATTACTTTTTAATATTATTGCGTAGATGATTACAAAGTAATTTGGTACTCTCATATACCTTTTCCTGCCATCATTTTGAAGACTTAATAAATATACTAGCGTTAAAAATAAATTTTCAATTACTTATTTACTTTTTAAACGCATACAATGTGGATTCATATAATCTAATTTCATAATAATGAATTATTATATATTATTTAATTAATGATTTTCTTAGAATTTCAACAAACAGTATCTTTCAAGTTTGTAAATACTAGAAAGAGAAAATGACTAACTAGTAAGTAGTAACTAGTTAAAACTATTTCGTTTCCAGTAAATTAAAAATTTCTATGACAGCGGAGGTAGAGGACCTAAGGTTTACCAAATTTACTCTGTAGTTTTTGACACAGACTACTTAAAGGACTTCTTTCTTATGTTTAATGGGAAATAAAACATACTAAATCTATAGCTGTGCATGGAAGATTAGTCGACCAAGTTTAGGACAGTACAATAAAATCCTTATTATAGAAATCTGTAAATGTAAATAATCTAGTTACCTGAAATATATTTTTTATGCTCTATGCATTATTTCGTATTGTTTCTAGGTCTGTGTTCCATATTCAGATGAGTATATGAGTATTATCTATGGTTCATAGTTCATACTTAAAAATTCCAATAATCCGTGGTGGCCATTTTAACATGTAGTATAATGTTAATTTAATTTATTATGATAATAATATCGTGATTAGTAAGATGCTAAGACTACAGCGTAAACTAAAAATATGTCTACAATGGAGTATACTAATTTGATTTTACCGGAAACAAAAAATATATGTCGAACTTGTCTAATGAATTACGATTCGACTGATCCAACTATGTTTATGAATATACAAGATTTAGTTTCACATGAAATGATTAAAATAAAGCTGATTGATATTTTAATCTTTCTCAATTGCTTGGAAGTAAGTAAAGCAAATAAAATTAAACTATTGTAATTTAACAGGTTTGATAAATCATTTCTTTTGTTCCAGAATAATGATGAAGAAAACTGGCCTCAAGGAATGTGTGCATCATGCGTTTCTACTGCTCTGCTTGCTTATAACTTTAAACTTAACTGTCTCAAAGCAAATGTAACACTATCTCATTTGTTAAGTGTACAATCAACACCAAATGATTATCAAAGAACAGACATAGATGCTATAAATATAAGTGTTGTTTATCAAGACCACGAGTATGATGTACCACTGTATAGTAATCATCCTGTTATTGAATTTGAACCTCAAATACCAGACAGTAAGGAATTGACACCTTTACCACCTGTAACAGAAATAACTTCAACTGAAAGGCTAACAAGACAAGAAGGTGAAAAGAAATATGTATGTGGTCTATGCTGTAAATCTTTCACTAGAATATACAATCTTAGATATCATATGGCTAAACATAGTGATTTCAGAAGATTTCTATGCTCTAAATGTGGGAAGGGCTTTCATACTTCAAGTGGTCTAAGACAGCATCTAATATCACATATTAATAGCAATCAGTTTAAATGTGGATTTTGCAATAAGACTTATAAATCAAGACAATCTTTAAAAGAGCATTTTCGTGTAGCACATTCCAGTAATCGCAAATCTTTTTTTTGTGTAACTTGTGGAAAAAAATTTACAGCTAAATCAACACTAATGATGCACTTAAAAATTCATACAGGATTAAAAGAATTTGCATGCCCAGACTGTCCCAAATCTTATACAAGGGCATCTTATTTGAGAAATCATAGACTGATTCATACAGGCCAAGCACAGCCAAGACCATTTATATGTATGCATAAAGATTGTGATAGAAGTTTTGCTACAAAACATTCCCTGATTGTGCATATTGCTCATTCACATGCAATGAACAGACCACATAAATGCAATATATGTTTTAAGGCATTTGCAACATCATCTGCTTTGAAAGTTCATAAGGAATGTCATAGCAATAAAGAAGTTTCATGTGATTTGTGTAAGAAAAAGTTAGCTAATAAGCGAATATTACAAAAGCATAGGAAAATACACAGTACACAGATGGAGGAGATGAGCACTGAGAGTACAATTGTAGATGTATTCTGCTAGACTGAAAATGTTTACAGTGCCTGTATAGCATTAGGATATCATCCAGAAATTTTGGGGTTGCAGTTACTGAATGAACATTCTCAACCAATTTCTTCATTTGAGTACATATAGTAAGAAATCTTGGTATTGTAGAATAATTTTGCTGATATCCACTTTAATATGAGAAATAAAGCTTTTAATAAACTCATAATTTTTATTTCATTTAATAACAAAATTATTATTCCTCTTGAAAAATCTATAAAATCAAATTGAGACAGATTTATTATATTTTAAGGAACCCATCACATGTTAGCAGATTGGATAGATAAATCAATGGAATTACATAAAAAAATCCACATCAATAAAAATAAACTACAGTAGTGATTATATTAATAAACCACAGAAGCATTACAACAATATATGATAAGCAATTTAATAATAGATAACCAATATACAGATAACTACTGGATGATATTAACCAAAATAATTATTAAAAAAGTCTTAGAATGTAAATTACAATGTAACTAATATTTCTTATAAAGATTTTATTGTAAGTCATTAGCTACTAAGCAAAGTTTGATGGTTTCCCAGGACAGAAGGTGCAGCAATTTCAATTCCCGAACCTGTTTATTGTTCTAATATCTCCATCAACAGCAAATGCATTACAAAATCAAATAACAATAGTTCTTATTACTTTCCCAAGAGTTTATTCATTTGTTTATTTTGATGGCCAATTTTAATATCTGCATCATCAGCTTTATCATGAATTTTATCTATAAGTTCATTTTGCTGAGTTATTTCATCTCCAAGAGCCATACCTAATCCTTTAAGTCTAGATATATGGCTAACCATTTCATCTAAGTTTTGGTCTAGTATTTTGTTAATACGTTGAGAGTCTGGTAATGGTCCAGCTGGTGCTTGATCATCTAACCCTCTCAAACGTGTACTAGGATGACTGCTAAAATTGTCAGGTCCAGTAGAATTGAAGGAATTATTTGTATCTTCAAATCTGCTACTTGTGCCCATTTTGGAGCCACTTGAGCTTGGTGAAACCTGGCTTCTGGTTGGTGTTTGATCTGATTTTCCCGAAAGATAATTCTTGAATCCATGAAAGACAGATTTAATACCATTCAGATGCTTTTGACTGTAAGTCAAATTGGTGTTAATTTCATCCAGGCGTTTATTGGTATTTTCCAGCTGTTCTCGTTGACGGGCTAACTCTTCCGCGGTTGCGATTCCAATCTGTTCAGACTCACGTAATAAGCCTATACTTCTTATTGAGGAATCGAGTGTACGTTGTTCGATTTCTTTTTGTTTCTCCAAAGTTACTTGTCTTTGTCTTTCTAATTCCGCTATGTAAGGCGATGCCGCGGGCTTGGGTTGACTTGGTTGAAATCTTGGTCTATAACTATTAACAAACGTTGCATCGTCGACGTCGTCATCTTCAAAAAGATTTGTGGAATTACCGAAATAATTGTGCCCCGACATTTTGTTATAGATTACTCGCTTAAAACCAGATACTTCATAATATATTTAAAAAATAGTAAAACGTACACTATATACTCTGCAATAACAATTATGAATAATGTTCTTTGTGAAATATACGCCTACTTCCTTGTTCCTTTTTCACTCGTAGTAGCTACTAGCTTTGTAGTGCGTACTGTACTTTTCTAGTAGGTAGGTTTGTGTCATAACTTTTACGTCAATCCGTCGGTTTTACAGAACACGTAGAAACTGAAGTCCCATTACAGAGTATATAAGTTATTTTACAGATACTTTTAATTTATTTATATTAGGCCCTTACATAGGAAATATCTCCGCTTTGGTTAATAATTCCAAATTCAAATTTATAAATTCATTCAGCTAGTGGATTTGAGGTTTAAAAAAAAGGTCATTCATTTGTTATTTGATCATTATTTTTTTCTTTAGGATCGCTTAATGCACTACAGAAAACAAATCAAATCAAATCAAAAATATCTTTATTCAAGTAGGCATATTACAGCACTTTTGAATCGTCAAATTATATTTTTTTTTCCACACTCTGATTCTAATATACATCTGATGACGGTACTCA